>JAXIVH010000024.1:2301170-2303670 GCA_036785325.1 Urophycis tenuis | reverse complement strand
TATAAAGTGTATGTACAAAATAGGTTCAACTTGCAGTATGATGGAGGTAATAAATTGCTCAAACAGGCAGCCGGGGATAAGTGAGGATCATCAAACCAAATACCTGATTTGGCCAGAGCTGAAAACGGGAGCCCTGTAGTCATAGTGGTAGTACTGGGTTAGTAGTACTAACTAATAGAACGAATACTTGACAGACTTTGAAACAGACAGAGATCCGACACAAGGACAATAAGGTACACAGACAGAACGCAAACAGAGACACACAGATGCACACACACACACACACACACACAGTCAACACATCTGGGAAAATACAGTGTTATATGTGAGAGAGAGAGCGAGAGAGAGGGAGATAAATAAGAAAGGATAAGAGACGAAAAGAGACACATTATTAATTAGTATTAGACCGTTTGATAACTCTATGGACTCTTAAAACGTTTAACCACACACACACACACACACACACACACACACACACACACACACACACACACACACACACACACACACACACAATCAGAGCAAGGAGAGAGAGCAGCATCAGATGGAGCCAGTCAAAACTCATGACATCAGGATTACTCACACAGCAGCTGTGTGTGTGAGTGTATATGTGTGTGTGTGTCATAGTGTCATTGGATATCAAGTGAATAGAGGGAGTGGGAGAGCCCAGATGTGTGTCATCGCCCCTATAGGGTGGACTATACATCTGCCGCTGCTTGCCTGTACGGTTGTGCATGTCTGATTCTCAGTGCGACCACCTCAACCACCCCCCCCCCCCCCCCCCCCCCCCCCCCCCCCCGAGTCGTGACATCGGTGACATTTCGTTCTGGACTGGGCGACGTGACCACGATGGCAGCCAGAAGTCTAACGGCAGGAACCCCGAAGCTGCCGACGGTCCGCTGCCCTGGCGCGTGGTTAGCGGTTCTGGTGTGGCGTGTGACAGCGTCTGCGCTGCAGGCCCGCGCCCGCGCGCGCGTGCGTGCAGACATGTAACTCACTGTGCTGTGAAGGTTAAGCAGCACAGGGTACAGTGTGACAGGTGCCCCGACACCAGTGGGGAACAGCACGGCGTGACCCAGTGGTCAACTCTCCCGAGGGAGAGTTCTGTGTCGCATCCTGAGTGTCCCACAGTCTACCCGTATAGGCATCCTCGATCAAGAGCTCCCTCCCTGCTCCTTCATGGCGTGCATCTGAAGTATAACTAGATAGGGCGTATTCTAAACAGTAACAGTAAAAGTATCGGCTAAAAGACTACATGTAACGAGGTGAAAACACGTCTGTAGCGATGGTGGGGAGGGACATCTGTTTGGTTGCCAGTGTTGACGAGGATGAGGAGGAAACAGGAAATGGAGGGCCAGTTACTAGCTATCACTACAGTTCCGGGCAAGTTCTTCATGTTACATCACATTGGGTGGATTCCGCTAAACCCGGGTAAACATTTAAAGATACAAACATAAATACTCTGAGACTTCCTCTGAATACCTGAGGTGTTTGTCGGGTGACGTCATAGTTCGTACAGATGGTTTAAAAAGCATTAGAATCTTCCTTTTAACCCGAAA
Organism: Urophycis tenuis; assembly: GCA_036785325.1. NCBI lineage: Eukaryota > Metazoa > Chordata > Actinopteri > Gadiformes > Phycidae > Urophycis > Urophycis tenuis. The sequence goes on along the minus strand of JAXIVH010000024.1, from coordinate 2,302,111 downwards.
GAGCTTCAGCACACTTTTACCTGGCAGGCATCTGGAGATTGGAGGGCTTGACGGTGTCGACATGTTGTCGTTTGCTTCAGTACACAAAGGTCAAACGCAAGGGGCTTGTAACAGACAAGAGTGATGGCGTGGGTCTTTTTCTGAGTGTTTCTACATTCAGTGGTTACACTGGGATCCAGCAGTCCTATGATGTAAGAGCAGAACCTCTGGGGAGAGGAACAAGAGGCGTGGAGATACAAGCTGCTTCCTGTGTCCTTGAGGAGATGTGCAATGGAACAATACTAATTTGCTTGAGTGGATGAAACTTTGAGAATAGGATTTTACTAAGTGTATTTGTGCAGCGGCCGGTCTAGACAGCGTTGATTTGAAACCTTTAAAGACATGTTTTTGTTGCCTGCAACAACCTGACAGGTGAAGAAAGTGAAAGGCCACGTTCACCCAGATTTGAGTTTGTCTGCCATCTGATTTGCGTTGAGCCACCAGCCATATATCCTTCTCTTTCATCACAAGCAACTTACAGGTGAGGTTGAGGATTATCAAAGCATCCAATCAGTTTTGGAGAGGCTAGTTCAAACCTGCAAATAGTTTCAAACAAACAACTGGTCAGCGCAGAGAAGCTCTGGTAGCTGGAAGCTAGCTAGTTCTTTTTTCTTAGTTTGTTTCCCTCTGTAACCCCCACACATCACCATCACAAGGTGCATTACTTCATCTTCCTGTCTGGGGAATCTATTTTCTGTGTGTATGAGTGTGTCTTGGTTTGTGTGTGTGTGTGTGTGTGTGTGTGTGTGTGTGTGTGTGTGTGTGTGTGTGTGTGTGTGTGTGTGTGTGTGTGTGTGTGTGTTTGTGTGTGTGTATGTGTGTGTGTGTGTGTGTGTGTGTGTGTGTGTGTGTGTGTGTGTTTCTGTGTGTCCTCAAAAGTCTTCACATGGTGGCTACAACTC
>JAXIVH010000024.1:2295554-2300970 GCA_036785325.1 Urophycis tenuis | reverse complement strand
AATGAATGACTAGTACGCCCTCCAGACATCTCCTGTGATTTCGATCAGTTTTAAATTAATCCCTAACAGACTCTCTCCTCTGATTTACAGGCTGGGTGTGTTTGAAGCTTCGGCTGACAGCTTAAAATGTGTAATAGTTATTCCACATGTTAAATTAATACTTCAATCACTGATCCATCAGTCCATGACAGTTAATTAAAAGTGAATTGACACAGAACATTTGGTTTCTCCTTGCTGTCAAAACCATATTCCTACACTGCAAAGAACCGTTTACATAAACAGTGGCCCCAATGAGGCCCAGACCCTGGCAGAACTCAGTAACATGGGCAGTTACACCGGGGTGAATGATCTCCACACATAACACCAAGTCTAGACTGCCATGGTACAGTCATTTGTTAGACCCTATCCTGAAACTGGGGACATTAGTCTAGTCATCTGACTAGACTAATGTCCCCGGTTTCTGGTGTTAATGTCCAGTCAAAGATGTTGGTATTGGCATAATCTAATTAGTGGAAGACAACAGAGCACTGGTCTCTGTCACCCCCCAAGGCTACAGAGCAGCAGCCAGACAGTCTCTGTGTGTATGACACTGTCTGAGTCTATCACTGAGACAGACACACGTGCTGGGAGACGTTTAGTCTTAGACTAATTAATGGGGCAACGTGGGCTTTAGCCCTGTCTCCTATGCAGATCATATGCAGAGGGCACACACCCACGCACACACACACACACACACACACACACACACACACACACACACACAGACACACCGACAACCCCCCTGCACTGACACTCTGACCTTGACCCCCTGAACGCACACACACTCTGAATGCATCTACATACATACATGACAAACACTGAAGGATGACTTGAGTGTGTGTGTGTGTGTGTGTGTCATGTCTAGACTATGAAACAATGAACAGCTGAGCGTAGAAAATAGAGAGGGGGGGGGGGGGGGGGGGGTGTTGGGTTGGGTGTGGGGGCGAAGAGGGAAACTAGGGAAGAACAAATGAAAATGGATTGAACAAGAAGATCTACATTTTGGAAGATTGAGTAGTAGTTGTAGCCACCATGTGAAGACTTTTGTGAGGACACACAGACACACAGACACGCAGACACCACACACACACACACACACACACACACACACACACACACACACACACACACACACACACACACACATACACACACACAAACACACAAACACACAAACACACACACACACACACACACACAAACACACACACACACACACACACACACACACACACACACACACACACACACACACACACACACACACACACACACACAAACCAAGACACACTCATACGCACAGAAAATAGATTCCCCAGACAGGAAGATGAAGTAATGCACCTTGTGATGGTGATGTGTGGGGGTTACAGAGGGAAACAAACTAAGAAAAAAGAACTAGCTAGCTTCCAGCTACCAGAGCTTCTCTGCGCTGACCAGTTGTTTGTTTGAAACTATTTGCAGGTTTGAACTAGCCTCTCCAAAACTGATTGGATGCTTTGATAGTCCTCAACCTCACCTGTAAGTTGCTTGTGATGAAACAGAAGGATAAATGGCTGGTGGCTCAACGCAAATCAGATGGCAGACAAACTCAAATCTGGGTGAACGTGGCCTTTCACTTTCTTCACCTGTCAGGTTGTTGCAGGCAACAAAAACATGCCTTTAAAGGTTTCAAATCAACGCTGTCTAGACCGGCTGCTGCACAAATACACTTAGTAAAATCCTATTCTCAAAGTTTCATCCACTCAAGCAAATTAGTATTGTTCCATTGCACATCTCCTCAAGGACACAGGAAGCAGCTTGTATCTCCACGCCTCTTGTTCCTCTCCCCCAGAGGTTCTGCTCTTACATCATAGGACTGCTGGATCCCAGTGTAACTCACCACTGAATGTAGAAACACTCAGAAAAAGACCCACGCCATCACTCTTGTCTGTTACAAGCCCCTTGCGTTTGACCTTTGTGTACTGAAGCAAACGACAACATGTCGACACCGTCAAGCCCTCCAATCTCCAGATGCCTGCCAGGTAAAAGTGTGCTGAAGCTCTTTCGGGTTTAAAAGGAGATTCTAATGCTTTTTAAACCGTCTGTATGAACTATGACGTCACCCGACAAACACCTCAGCTATTCAGAGGAAGTCTCAGAGTATTTATGTTTGTATCTTTAAATGTTTACCCGGGTTTAGCGGAATCCACCAATGTGATGTAACATGAAGAACTTGCCCGGAACTGTAGTGATAGCTAGTAACTGGCCCTCCATTTCCTGTTTCCTCCTCATCCTCGTCAACACTGGCAACCAAACAGATGTCCCTCCCCACCAATCGCTACAGACGTGTTTTCACCTCGTTACATGTAGTCTTTTAGCCGATACTTTTACTGTTACTGTTTAGAATACGCCCTATCTAGTTACACTGACTTCAGATGCACGCCATGAAGGAGCAGGGAGGGAGCTCTTGATCGAGGATGCCTATACAGGTAGACTGTGGGACACTCAGGATGCGACACAGAACTCTCCCTCGGGAGAGTTGACCACTGGGTCACGCCGTGCTGTTCCCCACTGGTGTCGGGGCACCTGTCACACTGTACCCTGTGCTGCTTAACCTTCACAGCACAGTGAGTTACACGTCTGCACGCACGCGCACGCGGGCGCGGGCCTGCAGCGCAGACGCTGTCACACGCCACACCAGAACCGCTAACCACGCGCCAGGGCAGCGGACCGTCGGCAGCTTCGGGGTTCCTGCCGTTAGACTTCTGGCTGCCATCGTGGTCACGTCGCCAAGTCCAGAACGAAATGTCACCGATGTCACGACTCGGGGGGGGGGGTGGTTGAGGTGGTCGCACTGAGAATCAGACATGCACAACCGTACAGGCAAGCAGCGGCAGATGTATAGTCCACCCTATAGGGGCGATGACACACATCTGGGCTCTCCCACTCCCTCTATTCACTTGATATCCAATGACACTATGACACACACACACACACATATACACTCACACACACACAGCTGCTGTGTGAGTAATCCTGATGTCATGAGTTTTGACTGGCTCCATCTGATGCTGCTCTCTCTCCTTGCTCTGATTGTGTGTGTGTGTGTGTGTGTGTGTGTGTGTGTGTGTGTGTGTGTGTGTGTGTGTGTGTGTGTGTGTGTGTGTGTGTGTGTGTGTGGTTAAACGTGTTAAGAGTCCATAGTGTTATCAACCGGTCTTATACTAAGTAATAATGTGTCTCTTTTCATCTCTTATCCTTTCTTATTTATCTCCCTCTCTCTCGCTCTCTCTCTCAGATATAACACTGTATTTTCCCAGATGTGTTGACTGTGTGTGTGTGTGTGTGTGTGTGTGTGTGTGTGTCTCTACGTCTCTGTTTGCGTTCTGTCTGTGTACCTTATTGTCCTTGTGTCGGATCTCTGTCTGTTTCAAAGTCTGTCAAGTATTCGTTCTATTAGTTAGTACTACTAACCCAGTACTACCACTATGACTACAGGGCTCCCGTTTTCAGCTGTGGCCAAATCAGGTATTTGGTTTGATGATCCTCACTTATCCCCGGCTGCCTGTTTGAGCAATTTATTACCTCCATCATACTGCAAGTTGAACCTATTTTGTACATACACTTTATAGTGATCATACCATTAATATTACAATTTACGACTACGATTTGGACTAGCAGTAGAAATAAATCACCAGTATACTACTGGTGATTCATTTGATTTACTTGTGATTTATTTGTGTCTTCAGTTATACCTATGAAGACACAGGTATACCTGTGGCTTCAGGTTGAGGCATTGCAGGGTCCTTGCAGTGGGAATGTGATGGGGGTCCTGACAGCAGTAGTAACGGTGCCTCGGGGGCATCACAGGCCACAGTAAAGTTCACTTCTTATCCAAACAAACCGTGTGAACCGTGTGTGTGGGCGGCTGGGTCCCCGCGGCCCTAGCCGGGGGTCAGTCCGCCGCCGCGACCGCTCTCTCTCTCTCTCTCTCTCTCTCTCTCTCTCTCTCTCTCTCTCTCTCTCTCTCTCTCTCTCTCTCTCTCTCTCTCTCTCTCTCTCTCTCTCTACCGAGCACGGCGCACACGCACACGCGCGCGCGGGCACGCATTCCCTTGCGCAAACAGACACGCGCCCGTGCGCGCAGACGGCTAGACGTCTGATGACGCTGCGACAACAAACTTCGACTCCCCCCCTCGGCGGAGGCTCCACTTCTCCCCGAATGGTTTCTCCCACTCGCAACTACTTTGCAGCAGGCAGCAGCCCCCTCATACCCCTCCGTGCGGTCCAGACGGGGGACGTCACGATATAATCCCGAGTAAGTAACCAGGTAGATAGTGAGTGGACGGAGATTAAAGACGTTTGGGGGGGGGGGGGGGCAACAAACAACACAGATGAGCCAAGACTGTGGGGTCTTAATCACTGCCAGCCCCCCCGAGACAAGAAGTCGGCAAACATAACACGGAAATGACAACATTTCATGACACAACCAAATAAAACACACACAACTGATATCCCACGTTAGTGTGACACCCTACTCACAGAGCTCCATGCTTTGGAGAGACGTGGACCTCTTGCAGTTACAAGTGCAGGAGTCATTGGTCTGCGGGGCGGGCGTCGTGGCGTTCAGAACACCCATCAGGGTGAACATTGAGACGCGAAGCGGAGACACGGAGATGGAAAAAGATCCGAGTTGAAGAGGAACGAGGGAAAAAAAAAATCCCCTTCTCCCCTTCCTCGCTCCGACCGCCTTGAGTCTCTCCCCTCCTTCCCTCTCCACTTCTGTTTTTCTCCTCAAAGAAAAAAAAAAGGAAAAATCACGGCCGACTCCGTGGGAGTGGGGTCGTGGTGGGCCTCCCCCCCTCCTCCTCCTTGGTGGGTCTTCTCTCTACCAAACTTCTCTTCTGTCCATCGATTGGCCTTGAGCGTGTTCTTTGGCTGTCCGTGGGTCCGTGGAGCGGGTCTGTCTTCGCCCCACGGAGACTCTTTTCACGGACTGCTGCAGCGGATCAAAGTGCCCGTGGGCCCCGTAACGCAGCACCGGGTCCGATCCCCGGTTAGATAGTTCCTCCACCGTGGATAGCCGCGCGTCCTAGTTCGCAACCGTCAGACATAAACGCTGACGGGCGTCTGGTCTCTCTCTCTCTCTCTCTCTCTCTCTCTCTCTCTCTCTCTCTCTCTCTCTCTCTCTCTCTCTCTCTCTCTCTCTCTCTCTCTCTCTCTCTCTCTCTCTCTCTCTCTCTCTCTCTCTCTCTCTCTCTCTCTCTCTCTCTCTCTCTCTCTCTCTCTCTCTCTCTCTCTGTGTCTGTCTCCTCCCTCCCTCCCTCCCCCCTCTCCCTCATTCAAGTCCAAGTCAGACCAGGGTAAACTGAAGTTCCTCGCTGTCCTCGGATCAGCC
>JAXIVH010000024.1:2270554-2288054 GCA_036785325.1 Urophycis tenuis | reverse complement strand
TTGGCTGGCGGTCTGCACACCCACACCTCCAGCTGGAGAAGTATGGCAGGGTGCACCACGGAAGGCGGAGCTATATTAGGGAGTTGGGACATTAGAATCTTGCAGCTGATTGGACAGCTGACCTCAAGGCATCCTCACTGTCATGGGAACCAAATCAAAATGATCTAAATCATCATCAACACTCAAAAATGTCGCCTGGAATTCAAATTCTTCAGTTTGATGCCCTTCACAATAATTTAGTAGTTTATTGTTGAAAAAAAAATATATAGTAATAAAAAATCTCAATCTCTTGTTTCTGTATTGTTGTACTTAAATCAGTTGCTCAGCTTATTTTACTCAAATGATTCTTGCTTTTTTGTGTACATCTATATCGTTGAATGCAATTACTATAAGTCACTTTGGACAAAAGCGTCTGTGTGACGGAGTTCCGTCACCACAGTTGACCATGCGCTCTGGCTGCCATGCCAAAGAGCCTGGCTCTTTGGTCTTTCGGTCAAGTTGCTGGTTTGGTGCCCCGGAGACCCGAGTTCGAGACCGGGTGGGGGGACTGCCTTGTCCCTTCGCTACAATTGGTGTCAGAAGTGGGATGGCTTGCGGTGAGGCCATCGGAGGCGCACCTGGAATGTGAGCCGTATGAGGGACCCCCAGGATAGGTGGACCCCTGTGCGAGGGACCCCAGAGATGGGTGAAGCACTTGTGTGGGGCACGCTGGATGGGAGAAGTCGGCGGGATGATGCGTGAAGCGCCTGAGTGCGTGAAGCGCATGGGTGCGCTTCCCGAAGGGGAAGGCAGTGTGACGGAGTTCCGTCACCACAGTTGACCATGCGCTCTGGCTGCCATGCCAAAGAGCCTGGCTCTTTGGTGTTTCGGTCAAGTTGCTGGTTTGGTGCCCCGGAGACCCGAGTTCGAGACCGGGTGGGGGGAACTGCCTTGTCCCTTCGCTACAATCTGCAAAATAAATAATGTTGGGTAATAATATTAGTAGTAGTAGTTAGTAGTAGTAGTAGTAATAGTAAGTAGTAATAACATCTATAGGTGACAATTCCTTTAAATTGATTATAGTTCAAATCAATCCATAAATCAATCAATCTATGTATTACTGTATGTATGTATGTACTATTTATCGGCAATTAGCTATAACTCTTTAATAGTTAATAGTTAGTCAGTTTAATAGTTAACTGATCCATTTATGTATAAATCAGCTGATCAAGTCAGAAGCTAATCTATTCATCTATGTGTGCAGACAGATTAAAGTGAATGAGTTTGTTCGTGCTGTTTGTTGTGCCACTGGCTCGGGTTGTTCTTTTAAGTGTCTGACAACATAATGGAAAGGATCCCTGCAGAGAAACACAAAAGAATGTCTCGACCTTTTGCTTGATTCGGTCTGTTTGTTGTTGTGTTTAGCAACAGAAAAGAACGGATCAAGCAAAAGGTAAAGAAGAAGGTTTGATTCCAGTGTGTCCACAATGTTGCCAGACCCTTATGACAGCAAGAGGAGCCGGTCAGCGGCAACAACAAGCACTTTCAGAGGACGTACGTTCCAGGGCAAATGGACTGCATTGGCTCTCGCTCAATACTGAACCAATTTCAACAATGGATGTCCGCATTTGTCCCCAACACCCAAAATAAAAATAGGTTCCTAAGTTATCCGGTATCACTTTATAATAAGGATAGATTCACATTCACTATCACTAAACCAGAAATTAACATTATCATGAAGTAATAAGCAAACTGTTGTTAATTGACAGTTAACTAATGGTCTAGTAATCATTTACTCAGTGTTCCTGTCTTCTGATGATGTCTGTTAACTAAGTATGTTTGTTGTTTGGAAGATTCTGTTCCCTCCTCATCTCACAGACCCAGAGCCACGCCCCTTTCTTTGCCCATTCATTTTCCCACTCGGTTCAATTAGCCCATCTCAATCACTCAATCACTCCCTGCCCTGCCACAGACTATTTAAGCCACACCTGTGACCACACTCACTCCCTTTGTTCAGAGACAGTGAAGCCTGAGCCTTTGTTTGGAGAAACCTGTGAGCTCCTTGTGTGCGTAACTGAGAAATAGACCACACAAACAGAACGTACCTACACACACACACACACACACACACATACCTATACATGCATATCACCCACCAACTTACTACTGACACACACACACATCCATACAGCCCTGCTCACACCTATGGGAAATAAAACCTTTGAACTTTGGAACCCTTGACTGGACAACCCTGTGTTCTCACCGACACCCCCATTGGTCTCAAGCCAGCCCAGACATTCCTAAAAACCTCCTCTTCATGGTCCTTCGAGCCGGAGCGTTTGATGACCAATGGAGCCTAGTCAATCCTTGCCATCGTTGCTCGAGACCGAGCGCCCACGCCGCCAAACCCAGCTTCCTGCCCGCTATAATGACTTCTTCCTGCCGTATGGTCCGCGGCCACATCCCACAGAGGAGCCGGAGCAGATCGTGGAGAGAGGGATTCGGGCCCCCTCACATCAGACCTCACCTGTTCCTTCTCCAAGAGCCCCGCCCCCTGTGGATGCGCCCCCACTTGCCTCTCAGGTAGCCCCAATCCCCGACCCTCAAACCGTACTCCTACAGCAGCTACTAGAGGAAGTAAGGAATCAGGGAAGGCTCATACAGCAGTGCATGATGAGAAGTAGTCCCTGCTCCTCACAGTCATCTCGCCCACGATCGCCCGGCTCTAGTTTCACTGGCCATCAGGTAGCTGCATCTCAAGCGCCTCATACTGCGGCTCCACCTACCAGAAGCGACCGCAGGGCCTTTCCTCCCTCACCTCAGCAACAGCTTGCCTCTCCTCCTCCAGTAAGCCGTGCCCCTTCTGTACATTTGTACTTGTATGTATGTATACATTATAATGTCAGCATTAACCATAACCCTAATCCTAACACTAACCTACTAACCGTAACCCTAACCCAAACCCTAATCCTAACCTGTGTGCTAATGCTATGAAATAATGCTTATTACTGCAATGACTAATGCTAATTAATGGTTAATTAAGGTACTCTTATTCTAAAGTTTTAATAGTTATCCTTGGAATTAAATTTCTGTGGTTATTCTATTTGTTAAATATAAAATAAATGTGTTTTGTCTGATTCTTGTATAATATATTAACATCTTAAAACGTATTTTACAGGAAAGGAACAACATTTGACCTGTTATAATAGACCTAACAGTTACTACAGTTAATTCTAAAAAAAAGTACACATATAGAGGGATTTTTTTTTTGTATTAACAAACTTTTTTATTGCAAATGTGTTTCATGTTCGAATGACTACAATCCGCAAGTCAGAGCCAGCACTGCATCCTGTATCCTCCATGTGGGGGTTGATGGCAGAGTCTCCTGTCTGTGTGTCATCAGCCTGACCTTAGCATCAGCAACACACAACACTTCCCATCAGCTTCCGTCGCCATGGCAACGATGTCAACCATAGGGAAATAAGCCACATTTATGATGTCCCCATCGGCTTGGGGACGGGGTCGCTCTGAATGATCCAACAGCATCTGTATGTACATTCGACCTCACTGACAACTCATCGCTCCAATAGAAAATGGCTTCCTAAGGTGTTATTAACCTATTGTAGTTCTTATTTATTCTTATTTATTTGTCCGGTTAGAGTCCTATAGAGAGTCCTTTAGAGAGACTCTAAAGGACTCTCTATAGTACTCTAGGTCCGGTGTCCTACAATTAACACGTGACTCGTGACGTAAAGTGACCCGTGACGTGCTGACGTCATGAGGCCTGTCTGGAAAAGCGGAAGAAGAAACAAAAACAACAACAGCTCGGCTAGCGGAGCGGTAAACGACGACGAACAGAACGACTTGGCGACCGGGTTGTCGTTATCCCCGAACGCGAATAGTCTGCGTTCGGTAGTTTTCGTGATTTGTGGGAGAGATTTAACGGCGAAATGTCATTGATTGCAAAGTTATTCGGAAGCTCGGGGAAGGGTGGGAAGCCCCCTACAGCCCAGGAGGCGATCCAGAAACTCCGGGAGACGGAGGAAATGTTGGCGAAGAAACAAGACTTTTTAGAGAAGAAAATCGACCTGGAGCTCATCTCAGCCAAGAAAAACGGCACCAAGAACAAACGAGGTGAGACCCCCATGTTTACACACACACACAAGTAGAAGGGAGACTTAAGGGCGACGTGACAACAAGTTGGGTGGCAACCAGGAAGTTACAACACGACACCTGAGAGAGAGTATTGTAGAACCTGTAGAAGATGGCGATCTACGACATACGTCCGTGACTTACACGTATGGATGGCTGGGGTTTACATTATGGAGGTATAGCATCTTAAATAATGGGTAGTTATGTCATCGTTTTGACAGCAGTACGTTTATGGAGGAAGGGAATAGTGGAGGCCACGCCTGGAGCGCAGCAGGTCCTCCCAGAACCATCTCTCACGAGCAGTCAGTTAGTGGGATACTTCTGGATGACGTCCGTGCTGGGTCCCATTCATTTTCAAGCCAACAGTAGAAATGGTCATATATTCACAAGAACAGAACAAAAGATTTACCCAATTTTCCTAAAAGTACTTTTACTGTTGAGACTTAAACTCTCTTTTGCATTTATCAAGGCTTGTTTCGCACCCTTCACAGAAACTCAACATTCAAAGTGCTTTACATGGGTAGGAAAGATAAAGATTAATTAAGATTAAAGTATAAGAATGTATGAGCACATATACCAATGTAGACACATTTGAATTGTTTGTAGAGGCCCTTGTACCTCTACAAACAATTAAAATTTAAATCATCATCTTTACTGAGCTAAAACTCATTTGGCCTCTGGTCTTTTCCACCAGTCAACCATTAAACATGTTTTTGTGAAAAACAAGGCATGCCTACCACAGTCTAAACAGGGACAACACGGGGAGCTAATCAAGTTAGGCCGCCATCTGTCCATCCTCTGTTTCAGTGGTTCCCATCCGCACACACTGCCGTATCTTGAGACTAGATTCTGTGGGATTTATACATGAGCCTGACAGGTGACTAATACAATTGGTACCATGTATGATTTGCTTTGTTATTGATCCATGGTGATCAACCACATGAGCCTAGTTATGATAATCAGGCCATACAACTTACATACAACATACTCACATATAACTTTAAGTTGGTGTGCCTTGAATTCTGGTTGTGATGGTGGTGAGCCTTTGGCCCAAGAAGGTTGGGATGTAGTGTTCTTATCCTGAGTAAGGGCTTCTCTGTTGAATGCATAAAGCCCTTTGGTCTACACACATGTTCATTTTGTCACTGTCTCTATGTTATCTAGGGTGTGACTCAGCAGGTGTCTCTCTTTATCTACCCCTCTCTCTACCTGGGGCTACTTGGAAGAATTCCTCCCCAGGCTGAGATTATGCAACAGTAGGCTCAACACAAACAGTGCAGGGAGCTAATGGCTGTGGACCTCCTGATTCACAGTTGCTTAGTGATGTGTGTCGCATACTATGGCGGCCATTTTCATTTGAGCTGAAGAATGCAGCTCTAATAACGTTTTTTATATAGCAAACAGAGACTGTTTGTATGGTTTTATAAAACACACAATCAAAGTAAGTCAACTTAAAAAAACAACATATGTACTTTTTAGAAAGTTCAACATTCTGTACTACTTCAATGGCCAGCACGAATGCTCAACTTTTCATGAGGAAGAAAGCAGGTCAAATTTGGACTGGCAATCGGATGATTTGGTTTGTTTGTGGTGGTGATTGGTTTGTCTAACAATAGCACCTTTCCAGGATACACAGCAGACTCCTGCTTTAATCTGATTAAGGTGAAATGCATCTCTCCCTCGATACCGTGTGTGTGTGTGTGTGTGTGTGTGTGTGTGTGTGTGTGTGTGTGTGTGTGTGTGTGTGTGTGTGTGTGTGTGTGTGTGTGTGTGTGTGTGTGTGTGTGTGTGTGTGTGTGTGTGTGTGTGTGTGTGTGTGTGTGTGTGTGTGTGTGTGTGTGTGCGTGCGCGCGCGTGTTTGTGTGTGCGTACAATACTCCTTAAGGTATTGCACGGTTGCTGTTTGTGAGTCCCTCAAGGAGACATGTTTGGGTAGAGAAGGGTGGACACATGCACTGACTCCACCTACACCTTCTCTGATGCTGCCTTACGCACACTGAGCCTCATTTTCACACACACACACACAATTTTCACTATCTCTATTTTATCTACGGCATGACACAGCAGGTGTGTCTCTTTATCTGCATATCTCGCTCACTGCCACTCAGTCTAACGTGTCCCTTCGCTCCATTATTTCTAGTTTCCAAAGATGCACTGACTGTTATTGGAGCCCATGTCACACTGAAGCAATATTCTGTCTGCTAATGGAGTAACACATGTTCACATGGTCATGAGTGTGGTTCTGTTAGTCCATATCGCTCAGTACTATAAAAACATTTTAAGGGACACAAGTTTGAAATCAGAAGACTGATGTGTGGAGCTCGAATCGTGTCTGTGATGTCACAGTGTTGGTTATTTCATGTCTTGAGTATAGATGAGAGTAGATTTGAAGAGGCATGGGTTTGATGACCCCAGGAAGACTCTTCAGTACTGTCTGTCTCAGGAACCAGCTGACACCAACACAGTACTTTTTAAAATCCAAACAAAGCTGAACTAAAGCCCCTCTTAACACTGGCACTTTCTCCTAATCACACGCAAGGCTCCTCTGGGGGCTGTCATCTAGCTGACACTGCTGTTAGCCTTGAAGCTACAATGTGCTAATTTAACCAAGTGTATTTCTAGATTTGAATTGGCTTTAAATTATTCATAAAAACACTGTGTTGAACATGAAGATTAACAAGTGAGTAATTCAATTGGACAGATTTAAAATGCATGCATTAAGTGTCAGTGCAGAGATTGTGTGTCTGTCTTGTTGTGTCGTATTGCAACCTTGTGCATTTGTGGAGTCGAGGTTTGCTGCCTACGGCTGGTTGCACGTGGTTCAGGGATGTCCTGCTGTGCAGTCTGTCGACAGAACACATTCTCCACAGCACAGAGAAACAAAGGGAGTTTCATTGGCAAACTTGGAAACCAGTTAATCCAGATGTAGACTGGAAGAACCAATCCAGTCTGCCAATCACGTGCTGTGTTGGGTAAGGCCCTGTCAGAGGAGAAGAGGTTATTTTAAACCCAGGCTGTGTCGCTATATAAGGCTGGCAGGAAGGCAGGCACGTGCATTGCTCACGCTAAATACAGAAGGGACTCCAATACCCATAATTCAATCACTGTTGGGCAGTCTGCGTAGAGGAAGTAATCAAGTCGTCATGGAATAATTACATCAGTGAAAATTAAATTGTTGGTATATTTCCATAGCAGGATGGCATCAAACAGTTAGATATGAAGGTGTAATGTCCTCCAGGTGGGCCCCAAAAGCAGAACGTTAAGAACACTGAAGGCCTTTTCCATATGATGTCTTTGAAGATGATCCATCACGATTATCCATCAAACAATCAATCAGACAACCAGATGTTGAGACAGAGTCCCTCCATTGCAGAGATGCATTTGAGCAGAAACGCAACATGCTTCACCAGCAGACCGCAAATCGGACTTCATTCATAAAGTGCTTTAGCAAGGGAAAGACGACACAAAGTGCTCCAAAGTACGAAGTATGCGGGACAGATCAGGATGATGCGCAGCTTCAGCGTAACCCCTGTCTCTCCCCTGGTCCCTCGCTCCCCAGCGGCCCTGCTGGCGCTCAAGAGGAAGAAGCGCTATGAGAAGCAGCTTGGGCAGATCGACGGGACGTTGTCCACCATCGAGTTCCAGAGGGAGGCCCTGGAGAACGCCAACACTAACACCGAGGTCCTCAAGAACATGGGCTTTGCCGCCAAGGCCATGAAGGCAGCGCATGAAAACATGTGAGATACACACACAAACACAAACACACACACACACATAGAAATACACACTAAGTCACTACATCACTACCCTCCAGACCAGGTACACCTCATTACATCACTACCCTCCAGACCAGGTACACCTCATTACATCACTACCCTCCAGACCAGGTACACCTCACTACATTACTACCCTCCAGACCAGGTACACCTCACTACATCACTGCCCTCCAGACCAGGTATAAGTCACTACATCACTACCCTCCAGACCAGGTATAAGTCACTACATCACTACCCTCCAGACCAGGTACACCTCACTACATCACTACCCTCCAGACCAGGTATAAGTCACTACATCACTACCCTCCAGACCAGGTATAAGTCACTACATCACTACCCTCCAGACCAGGTACACCTCACTACATCACTACCCTCCAGACCAGGTATAAGTCACTACATCACTACCCTTCAGACCAGGTACACCTCATTACATCACTACCCTCCAGACCAGGTACACCTCACTACATCACTACCCTCCAGACCAGGTATAAGTCACTACATTGCTACCCCCCAGACCAGGTACACCTCACTACATCACTACCCTTCAGACCAGGTACACCTCATTACATCACTACCCTCCAGACCAGGTACACCTCCTTACATCACTACCCTCCAGACCAGGTACACCTCATTACATCACTACCCTCCAGACCAGGTACACCTCACAGCATCACTACCCTCCAGACCAGGTATAAGTCACTACATCACTACCCTCCAGACCAGGTACACCTCACTACATCACTACCCTCCAGACCAGGTATAAGTCACTACATCACTACCCTCCAGACCAGGTATAAGTCACTACATCACTACCCTCCAGACCAGGTACACCTCACTACATCACTACCCTCTAGACCAGGTATAAGTCACTACATCACTACCCTTCAGACCAGGTACACCTCATTACATCACTACCCTCCAGACCAGGTACACCTCACTACATCACCACCCTCCAGACCAGGTATAACTCACTACATCGTTACCCTCCAGACCAGGTACACCTCACTACATCACTACCCTTCAGACCAGGTACACCTCATTACATCACTACCCTCCAGACCAGGTACACCTCACTACATCACTACCCTCTAGACCAGGTATAAGTCACTACATCACTACCCTCCAGACCAGGTACACCTCACTACATCACTACCCTTCAGACTAGGTACACCTCATTACATCACTACCCTCCAGACCAGGTACACCTCACTACATCACTACCCTCCAAACCAGGTACATCTCATTACATCACTACCCTCCAGACCAGGTACACCTCATTACATCACTACCCTCCAGCCCAGGTACACCTCACTACATCACTACCCTCCAGACCAGGTACTCCTCACTACATCACTACCCTCCAGAGCAGGTAGACCTCCTTACATCACTACCCTCCAGACCAGGTACACCTCATTACATCACTACCCTCCAGACCAGGTACACCTCACTACATCACTACCCTCCAGACCAGGTACACCTCATTACATCACTACCCTCCAGACCAGTTACACCTCATTACATCACTACCCTCCAGACCAGGTATAAGTCACTACATAACTACCCTCCAGACCAGGTACACCTCACTACATCACTACCCTCCAGACCAAGTTCACCTCACTACATCACTACCCTCCAGACCAGGTACACCTCATTATATCACTACCCTCCAGACCAGGTACACCTCACTACATCACTACCCTCCAGACCAGGTACACCTCACTACATTACTGTACAGAATATCATACAAAAATTGGTCAGCTACACCCCCCCCCCCCCCCCGAAAAAATCAAAGCAATGCAACAAATGAGCCGAAGGCCTTTACCTTATTAACCACCAGAGGGCAACATACATATACAAGTAAATTTGCTGTACTGCTAGAGCAATACACACATTTCAACTCCAATGAAACTGCCCACAGCTTTGTGAGGTTGTGAAGGCACCCTGTTCATAAGGAACACGCTTTGTTTTCCAAAACATACAATAAGTAGTAGACCTCACAGGGCGTACCATAAACTGTGTGTGTGTGTGTGTGTGTGTGTGTGTGTGTGTGTGTGTGTGTGTGTGTGTGTGTGTGTGTGTGTGTGTGTGTGTGTGTGTGTGTGTGTGTGTGTGTGTGTGTGTGTGTGTGTGTGAGCGAGATATATTGCATCTAAGACAGATGAGAATTCTAAAGGCAAAGAAACACACAATAGTTGTAAAAAGGGGATGGATGACACAACCTCAGAAAGCAAAATCTGACTAATAAAAAGCTGAACAACTTGGACTTTCCTTTACCGTGTGTGTTTGTGTGTGTTATGAAGGGACATAGACAAGGTTGATGACCTCATGTCGGACATCACAGAGCAACAGGAGCTGGCCCAGGAAATCTCAGACGCCATCTCCAAACCTGTGGGATTCGGGGAGGACTTTGATGAGGTGAGGGGCCTAGACATTTCAGTCACTTACCGCAAGGCATTCCCCACTAAAGTAGACTACTGCAGACTAACTAAAGTAGACTATTGCAGACCAATTGCTGCAATCAGACTACAGTAGATTATAGTAGGTGGCAATAACAGTTGATTATTATTATTATGCTAGATGTAAAAGTAAATCATGATTGATTACAGTTTCTAATAGATCAGATCTAGATTGGTTGCAGTACATTACGATGGATTATTGTCGGTTACCGTGTGTCAGATTAGAGTACTGTAGATAATTGTAGATCAAATTTCATTTTAAGAGATTACAGGAGATTTCCATCTGGCTAAAACGACTGTGTGTGTTTTAGGATGAGCTGATGGCTGAGTTAGAGGAGCTGGAACAGGAAGAGCTGGACAAGAATCTTCTAGAGATCGAAGACAAGGATGTCTCCTTGCCCAGTGTACCCTCCACATCACTACCCTCCAGACCAGGTATAAGTCACTACATCACTACCCTCCAGACCAGGTATAAGTCACTACATCACTACCCTCCAGACCAGGTATAAGTCACTACATCACTACCCTCCGGACCAGGTATAAGTCACTACATCACTACCCTCCAGACCAGGTATAAGTCACTACATCACTACCCTCCGGACCAGGTATAAGTCACTACATCACTACCCTCCAGACCAGGTATAAGTCACTACATCACTACCCTCCAGACCAGGTATAAGTCACTACATCACTACCCTCCAGACCAGGTATAAGTCACTACATCACTACCCTCCAGACCAGGTATAAGTCACTACATCACTAACCTCCAGACCAGGTACACCACACTCCTTCACTCACATCACTAACATCAAGACCAGTTGAACGTCACTCTTTCACTCACATTACTACCATCCAGACTATGTACTCGCTTTCTCATTCATTCACATCGTTATATAATATATATAATAAATATAATATTAAACTTTTTATCAAGTTAGCTATGTTATTATTAGTTTCAGAGAGTGACAAAAACGTCAGGAAATATGTAAATATATATACATGTGTTGTATGAATCAATGAGTCTAAAGGTCTAATGATTAGTTTTGACAGTTTATTATTACATTTCACACACCCCTCCCTTCCACATTGATTAGATGAAATGGTCCTGACCACTTCCTGTCTCTCTGTGTGTGTTTCTCCTCCAGCCAAGAAGAAGGAGGAGGAAGAAGACGACATGGCCGACTTGGAGGCCTGGGCAGCTAACTAAGCTAGGCTAGGCGGCGCCGCTAGCCTGCCAAAAGGCCCCCTCCTGTCTGTCTCTCTGCTGCCCCCTGCTGCCAAACTCTGGTTGAGGGACGGGGACTCTGGGCCGCAGAGCTGGCTGGCTCCCCACACCCCATTGCCCACCTGACTCTCAAACCCTCAAGTGTGCACTTGTGCCCTCGGCGGCCATCTTGAAAAATAATATCTGAATATCCAGAGCGTTTCCTAATCCAGATGCACCCTTTGTCATCCCCTTAATCCACCAAGTGTGCACTTATTCAAAAGGGCTTCCCGGGCTCTGGTGTTTGGAAAGGTACTGTTAGGCCATTTTTTTATTTATAAGAAACCTCGTTAAAAATCATCCTGTTTTGGAGTTAGGCTGCAGTGGACAAGTGCATTCTTGAGGAGGAGGAAGTATGGGGGTGTGGTACATGGCCTTGTTTCCTTTTTTTGGGGGGGGTGGGGGGGTGAGAAGAAATAATATATTCCCATGGCGGGGAGGGGGTTGGAATCCGAAGTCCAAAAAAAGACGACATCATGACAACATGCCATTTCTCTGCCTCCTGTGATGTCATCTCTCGGCACCTCGGATGTGGCGGCGAGGGCATATAAAGCTTCCACACTGACGGCTCTTCACTCTTACTTTACACCTTATTCTTCTGGTTTATAAAAAGAAAGACTTTTATTGATCCACGTGTAGGATTTTTCTTCATCCTTTTGCTGTCCAACCTGCTATGCAGAAACATTAGAATGAAACATTGTAAAAAGGGACCATGGGTGTGGGGGGGTGAAGATGAATGGTGAAGGTCCTTGACACAACTCTGTGTGTGTGTGTGTGTTTCCTCAGCTGTGTTGACTCCGCAAGTGTCCTTGGGCCTTGTAGGATGAATCAAAATAAAAGCCCCAACAGTTATTGTCATGCCTCGTTAGACATGTGATTTTGTTACTGAGCGCAATAGTCAACTGCCTCTTCCTCTGGGTCCCGGGGTCTTTTTAAACTGTTTTTGGAGGTTTGGAAAACTGGTTCTCCTGCCAACCATGTTGGTGACTTAATTAGTTTGTATTGACACACACTGTGCGTGTGGGTGTGGGTGTGTTTTCAGCCTCACACACAGGCTGTATAGAATATGCCCCCTGACTCCTGTAATCTTATATATATATATATATATCAGTCCTTGGCCTCTGTCATCCCTTTTTCCTGCAACATGTCCAAATCACATAGTTAACATATACATACTGAAATATAACAATAAGCGTTATAGAGCAAGATTGAAATACTCTTAAAAGGAACTGGCTATTTTCTACTATAGCAGAGCAAATCACGCGGACGCAGAAGGCCTTATTAGAAAACAGCAGAGTATGGTGGTTCCCCTTTAACAGGAAAAACCGAAACGTTTATGCATTTAGAAATAGAAAAAGGTAGAAGTCCATTTCTGCCACACTCAAAAGTAGTGTGTATTGTTCAGTCCTGACCAGTTTCGTATGAACCTGCTCATGGGCAAAACAAACTCCACTGATTAGGCATCAAGTATCCACAGGGTCCATAGGCTAACCTTTCAGGAGCTGTGGAAAAACACCGCCTTTCCTTTGTAGCCTGCAGAGAGCTTCATCTTATCCTTAGGGTAAACGTATATAACCGATCACCGTGTATCTCGATCTATATCTTTTTTCAAATGGGAAATTTGGCGGATTTCACTTACTGCTTGGAACAAGCATTTTTCACTGTTTCTTCTACTTGAAATTGGTAGTAGTAGTAGTAGTAGTATGAAATTCAACAGTGGAAACATTCTTCAATAAAAGCTGTTGATTTAGATTGCGGTTTAGATTGTCTTGACTTAAGTTGGTTTCAACGTATAGAAGTTTTGGTGCCACATGTTGCACTTGCACATAATGTTCCCTGTCGATGTGTGTCCACACACGCACGCACACACACACACACACACACACACACACACACACACACACACACACACACACACACACACACACACACACACACACGCACGCACGCACGCACGCACGCACACACACACACACGAACACGTATAAGTGATAATGATATTCGTAATCGTTGACAAAATAAGCATAAACTGTTTATTGGAAATATATATAGCTAAGAACACAATACATTTTACACTGTGGACAGCTTGACGTTGGAACGGCACACCGCCATTCACGCCCACCGCTCATCCCTGCAAGCCATTGGCCAATTCTGCCAAAAATCTAAACCATTCATAACTCTCTCTGAGAGGGGCGGGATTTAGAGCAGCCAATGGAACGTGTGAACCGGTGGAGTGACGTCATGAGCTCATGAATATTGCGTAAAGCATCATTCCGCCGGTGATAAAGTCACGCTGTGAGCGGTGTCCCTCCTTCTACGTCCCGCGCCAAGGAACCAAGCATGTCTGAGAAACTCCCCTTCAAAGTTGGTCAGTATGCAGCCTTTATTTGTGAGGAAGCAGAGCACCATTATATTCAGTACCTCTAATACTGATTGTTGGCCCTCCATGCTTCATTAATCGCAGGATAAATGTTTGCAAGTGTCATTTTAGCGTGATCGTACGTTCACGTTATTATGCATGTGCAACGGGGTTCTTAAGATGGGTTTAGTCATGGGGTGAGAGCTGGTTTAGTCAACCTCAAGCCTTTCAATTTCATTAAGAGCCGTGGTTTCATAAGCTAGCACATGGCCACAGTTGGCTGTAGCATGTTCCTCCCTGTGAGTGGTGCTTTTATGATTATTCATGGACTGTAGCGTTGTGTTCCTTTTCGTTCGTCTGTGTTTGTACATTCGCTTGTGATCGCTGATTTTAAATCGTTTACTTTATAAACGATTAGAGTAGAATGAATCGCCGTAACTCTCGGCTACACTTGAAAAAAACATGCCGTTCCAACGCTGGTATTTGTAGTTTATTGTACAACCCTAAGGCGCTGTGTATTGTTACGCAAGTTTATTGTGAAAACTACAACTCCCATAATGCTCTCGCCCGCTGAACTATAGACTGACAGAAAGTGACAGTAAAAACCGGCGGTTCGTGTGGAGATGTTCCAAAAATACTACATCTCGTAGGTAAAGTCAAATTAATACAAGCGTTTGAAGTCAATGTTGCTTATGGTCTAAAACATAAACACGGCTGTCTAGTCTTCAAAGTTTGCAGAGTCCGCTCTTCTACTGTAAATAATCAGGTGTGTGTTCACATTTCTGCAAGAACTTCTTGTCTTATTTAATCAACAACTGTACACAACTGTCGCATTTATATAATAGAATATGCTTTATATATTTTATATATATTTTAAATAAAAAATACGAGTTACCATTTTCATACAAAGTATCAGTTGCACAGAGTGTAGTATTATATCCCACCTGCTCCCCTCAGTCCCCACTGTGGGGTAACAGGTGGCTTGGTGAGTTTTTACCCAGCAGCCTAACTCCAGGCCCCACGTTGGCTTCAGCTGCTGAATTCAGTTTAGTGACGCATGGCAAACACTGGAGCAGTCACTGTTGATCGCATTAGGTCTTTCAGGGGTTTGTTAAAAGCGTTTAGTCTGGTGGTTGGGCAGTTTTCAACTGCCAGTCCAAAGGTTCTGGGTTGGAACTGTAATGCCTGCAGCATATACATCTACCTGCAATTATCCTGGAGCAAGATTCCCTGATCCCCATCTGCTTCACAATGACATGTATTGGAGAAAAAAAAGTAACTTCTGTTTTGCTTTGGAAAAAAGTCTGCTAAAACATTTTCTCTCGTACAAATATACTGTAACTTAAATAATTAGGTATATTTGAACAACTTTTAATTGTCAGAAAGTGTCCTCAGGACAAGAATTGTGAGGAAGTGTCTCGGTGTAAAGAACATTGCTAGTTAGCGTTGCTAGTTAATCAAGTTAGAATGGCGTGTTAACGTGCTGCCTGCCCCTCTCTATATCAACGGACGATGGACTCCAGAGGTCACTCCTCTGCCCGGGGCCATCCGTTCATTTACAGCTCGTTCAGGTCTGGGCTGGTTCCTGCTGGTTAAGAGGGGGCTGAGCCGCGTTGTGTTTGTACTGACTGGAGCTCTCAGCCTGGAACCGGAGCAGACTAGGGCCGCGACTAGCACTGCCCGTCCACCTGATTAGACATTTCAACACACTGACCTCAAACGCCACGTCTTTGGTGGGCCCACGGGTCTGACGTTCACATCTCCGGTCTCATGGCAGACGAGCTCGACTCTGTGGGCCGTAGCTCTGCGACAAACGTGTCACGGCTGACCATCGGTTAGAAGGGACGAAGAAAGTGTCCAATAGGTTGTGCTGTCGAGGGTTCGATCTTGCAAAAGTTTAACCACACCGTCACTTTGACCTCGTCAGTATGAATCCAGAGGGATGCAGCGTGTGATTCCACAATATCAAGTGTGTCCTTACTCTTCCCCTGATTCAAACCAGGCACCTTTTCTTTAATTTTCATTAACTGATTGATTGATTCATTCATTTATTTATTTAGATGAAGAATACAAAGTTGGAAGCATTGTTGGGGCACAGTTGGTGTATGCAATGGTACATGTTCTGTTTAACATGGTGTTGAATAAAGGCTGTCTCTTCCCCCCCCCCCCCCCCCCCCCCCCAAGCTGACATCAGCCTGGCCGAATGGGGGCGCAAGGCCATCGACATCGCCGAGAACGAGATGCCCGGCCTGATGAAGATGAGGGAGTTGTATGGCAAGAGCAAGCCGCTGAAGGGCGCGCGCATCGCCGGCTGTCTGCACATGACCCTGCAGACCGCCGTGCTCATCGAGACCCTCACCGCCCTCGGGGCAGAGGTGAGCCACGCCCGCCTCCTGCTGCGGGGGGGGTGGTTTAAGTGTACGAAGCAGTTGCCTGGGAAATGGCTGGTTTAGTGGAATTAAATCAGGTTGGCTTTGTCTTTGTCAATCTCCCTTTCACTCTTCCTGTCCTGTGTGTGCTCTGTCCTCTGGCCATTTTAGTGTTTGTCATCTGTTGATCTTCCTCCCTCCCGTGTGCATTTGTCCCAAGGCCACTGTGTCTGGTCTGAGAGAGACGGGAAGTGAGACGGTGTGTTTGTGGATGCTGTTTAATGTAACTCTCTCTCTCTTTCTCTCTCAGGTCCAGTGGTCCAGCTGTAACATCTTCTCCACCCAGGACCACTCTGCCTCTGCCATCGCCAAGACCGGCGTCCCTGGTAAGCCCCCCCCCCCCCCACACACACACACACACACACACACACACACACACACACACACACACACACACACACACACACACACACACACACACACACACACACACACACACACCAGCTCCAAATAAACATCCACCGCCAAACACACTTTGACACATTGGAAGACTGGCAGCAGCTTCTGACATCTCTCCAGCTGAGGCTGCCATCCACCAACCCACCACCCCCACAGTTTGTGAGGTCATCTCCCCCCACCGGTATCTGTTGATGATGTCACTAATGCTGCCCCCCCCCAGTGTATGCGTGGAAGGGGATGACGGACGAGGAGTACGTCTGGTGCATTGAACAGACCATCTACTTCAAGGATGGCCAGCCCCTCAACATGATCCTGGACGATGGAGGGGACCTCACCAACATGGTGCACCAGAAGTACTCCCAGCTGCTGGCCGGTGCGTTCATGTGCCCACACACAGAGACACGCACGCAGAGACACGCACGCAGAGACACGCACGCAGAGACACGCACGCAGAGACACGCACGCAGAGACACACACGCAGAGACACACACGCAGAGACACAGACTGACGTGATGGCTCTGAGTACAGCAAAAACTGTTTTCAACAGGTTCACTTAACAAACACTCGTTGTGTAGCCATGATTTAATTTCTCTCCAGGGCCTTTAGTTGTGCAGTACTTCAAGTGTCCACCAGGTGGTGGCATGTCTCTGCCTGGGAGGGACTCTGTGATTCAGGTCGCAGAACAT
>JAXIVH010000024.1:2240918-2270354 GCA_036785325.1 Urophycis tenuis | reverse complement strand
CCGAAGAACGGCCGCATGGCGAACGGGTCGTGCATGATCTCTTTACCTGCGGCGAGCGCGTATTTGATGAGCGGGGCGCACGCGAGATGCGACGGTTGTTTTTTCGTGTTGTAATGCATGGCGCTGTGTGTCATGGTATTGTGACACACAGCTATGGCTGGTATGTTGTCTATGTTCTGATGATCCTTGTGGCTTATTGTGTCTTGGTATGCTTGAGTGTTTAGCTGTTTCGACTTCTTGTTTGTGCGTCACTGCGCACTGCACTGCTTTGCTATGTGTCACAGTTACTGTGCATTATTGTGTGCCACTGGGTGTGGATATGTTGGGCGCTGGTGTGTGTTATTGAGTGCTGGTGTGTGTGTGTGTGTTACCGTATCAGAGTCGTGTACCTTTGTGTTCTGCTGCTGCTGTGGCCTCTGACCTCATCGCAGCACCAACAAACACCCCGTGTTGCCATGAGAACGCTTCATAGACCAGAGGAACCCCTGGGGAGCGGGCGAGGGAGGGAGAGAAGGAGCGGGAGATGGAAAGAGTATTGGTTATTAATGGTTATTATCATTTTATTATGGCAATTTACATCAGCAATCAACCTTTACCCAGGATGTTCTACTTCACTCAATTCTATTATGATCGATTGTATTCTATTGTGTTCTACTCTATTCAGTTCTCTTACATTTGATTTAACAGTACTCCCTTCAGTTCTGTTCAGTTCTGTTCTATGGTAATGACCGGCCTTCTGCTCTGGTCTCTTGTTCTGTGCTGCGTCCCATGGCGCTCCCCTCTGTGCTCACCCTGCGGTCGCCGCCCTCCGAAGATGATGGCCTCGATGGGGACGCCCTCGGGGGACTCCCACTGGGGGTCGATGATGGGACACTGGCCCGCCGGCGTGCAGAAGCGGGAGTTGGGGGTGAGCACTGGGCTCCCCTGGAGGGAGGGGGAGAGGGGGGGGAGGGGGGAGAAAGGGAGAGAAAGAAAATAGGCACATAAGGTTACCCTGATTGTTTGATTTGAGTTCAGTAAAGTTTTGCAACAGGTCAATGTTTATATATATATATATATGTGTGTCTTCCTAACTCTCACCATCGCTGGGGCTCCAGGGCTGGTTCTTCCAGGAAGTGACGGTGACGCCCTCGTCCAGTGATTGGTCCATGCCCTCCCAGTACACGCCCCCGTCACTGGTCTCCGCCACATTGGTGAAGATGGTGTTCTTGGCGATGGTTGCCATGGCGTTGGGGTTGGTGTTTGATGGAGGTGCCCGGGGGCCACACCGAAGAAGCCGTTCTCAGGGTTGATGGCCCGCAGGTTGCCTAGCGACCATGACGATGAAAAAAGATGGCGAAAAGAGTTTGATAAGATAAACATATTGGTCACATTTTGCCTTGTTAACCCTGGCATTGGAAGGGTCAAAACAGCTGAGTGTCATAATCACAGTGTCAAAAAGTTAAATACTTCATTCTGTCCTGTTTGCAAAGCACGTGCCACAATTTAAAATTCTGATTCAAGGTCTATAATTTGAGTGTAATTTGTTGTTGGTTGTAAGAAATATCAATGGGTTCTCTGAGAACATCTGTTTTCCAGTGGACCGGGCATCAGTGGGAGAGAGAGAGAGAGAGAGAGAGAGAGAGAGAGAGAGAGAGAGAGAGAGAGAGAGAGAGAGAGAGAGAGAGAGAGAGAGAGAGAGAGAGAGAGAGAGAGAGAGAGAGAGAGAGAGGGAGGGGACAACCAGGAACCAGGACCAGGCCCCGGACGCTCACCTTGCTCGTCGAACTTCATCCATGCGATGTCGTCTCCCACACACTCCACCTTCCAGCCGGGCAGCGTGGGGCACAGCATGGCCAGGTTGGTCTTCCCACAAGCGCTGGGGAAGGCCGCCGCCATGTACTTCTTCTGCCCCTCCGGGTTGGTGACGCCCAGGATCTGACCACGGGAGACGGGGAGGAGACGGTCAGCAAGGGTGCAGAGCAGGACCCCTTGGGGCCCACATGTGTGTGTTGGTTGGTGTGTGTGTTGTTGGTGTGTGTGTGTGTTGCGTGGGGTGTGTGTGTGTGTGTGTGTGTTACGTGCTGTGTGTGTTGCGTGCTGTGTGTGTGTGTGTGTGTGTGTGCGCATGTGTGTTGCGTGGTGTGTGTTGCGTGCTATGTGTGTGTGTGCCTGCTGAGTATGTGTGTGTGTGTGTGTGTGTGTGTGTGTGCGTGTGTGTGTGTGTTGCCTGCTGTGTGTGTGTGTTGCGTGGTGTGTGTTGCGTGAGGTGTGTCTGTGTGTACCAGCATGTGTTCGGCCAGCCAGCCCTCCTCCTGTGCGAGGCGCGAGGCGATGCGCAGGGCGAAGCACTTCTTCCCCAGCAGGGAGTTCCCCCCGTAGCCGCTGCCGAACGACACGATCTGCCGGCGGTCGGGCACCGTGGGCGACCAAGGTCTGCTCCGGGTTGCACGGCCAGTTATTCACCAGGGGCTCTGAGAGAGAGAGAAAGAGAGAGAGAGACAGAGAGAGAGGGAGAGAGAGAGAGAGAGAGAGAGAGAGGGCATTGGGTTATTCTTTGACGATAAAACTGAACTGTAGAACTGGGCGATACACGGCATTTTATAACGTCAATCACAGAAAACGTTTGAAGGAGTCAAATCTAGAGTTAAGACACATCAAGGTTGGCTGAACTGCACTGTAGCATCATTTACTCGGCAACATAATGAGCACACATCTAACTGCGCTCCGCAGCCTCCACACATCCCATTCCCATTCATGTCGTCTGTGGCTCTTACGCTTCAGCGGCAGGGGGCAGGCCCACCGAGTGCAGGCAGCGGACGAACTCCCCCGCTCCCAGGGCGGTTAGTACGGCCCGGCCCATGCGCGTCATCACCCTCATGCTGGCCACCACGTAGGGGGAGTCGGTCAGCTCCACGCCCACCTTGGACAGGGGGGAGCCCACGGGCCCCATGCTGTAGGGGATCACGTACATGGTGCGTCCTGGGGGGGAGGAGGGGGAGGAGGAGGAGGAGCATGGGGGGTCAGAGGTCAGATGGGTGGAGTAGGCGGGGGGAAGGAGCCAACGGATCGGCCGCGACGGTTGGCTCTTCTGTTGTGACTCACTCATTCATAAAGGTCACGTCACATGAACGAGAAATCAAAAGATAACGTCCAACTTCATGTATAACAGCGCCACCACTTCAAGGGTCAAGCTCAAATACCCGAATGTTTCACGTCAAAATACAGGACTGATATTACAAATGAAACCCGCGGGGGGGGACGCTTGGGGGTTACCATGGCGACCGTCACCTACCCTTCATGCAGCCGGGGAAGCGCTGCCCCACGGCCTTGTCGAACTCCTCGGGGGCCATCCAGCGGCCCAGCTGGCTGGCCCCGCCCCCCAGCGGGCTGGGCACCGTGTCCCGGGGCTCCCGCGTCACGATCACCGTCTTGCTCTCCACCCTGGCCACGTCCCCGGGGGTCTGTACGGGCCAACCAGCTGGAGGGGGACACCGTCACAGGGGATGTGCTCAGCTAACCTACAGGGACACCTTGTTCTCTCACTCTCTCTTTATCTCTTAATCTCTCTCCCTCCCTCTTTCTCTCTCTCTCTCTCTCTCTCCTCTCTTTATCTCTTTATCTCTCAACCTCTCCCTCCCTCCCTCCCTGTCTCTCTATCCCTCTTTCTCTCTCTCTTTATCTCTCTCTCTCTCCCTCTCTTTATCTCTCAATCTCTCCACCCCTCCCTCTCTCTCTCTCTTTATCTCTCTCCCTCTCCCTCTCTTTATATCTCTCCCTCTCTCTCTCCCTTCCTCCCTCCCTCCCTCCCTCTTTCTCCCTTTCTCTCTCACTCTCTCTTTCTCTCTCCCTCTCCCCCCTCCTCCCCCCTCTCTCTCTCTCTCTCTCTCTCTCGCTCTCCCCCTCGTCTCTCTCTCTCTCTCTCTCTCTCTCTCTCTCTCTCTCTCTCTCTCTCTCTCTCTCTCTCTCTCTCTCTCTCTCTCTCTATCTCTCTCTCTCTCCGGAGCCCTGGGACCTACCAGTTGTGGTATTTGGTAGCTTTTTGATCATTCCTTGCTGTTCTAGCTGGGTAAGGATGGCCTGGTTCTCCTCCTCTGAGCCGTCGCAGATGTGGACGGCGTCGGGCTGGCACAGCGTGACGTTGACCCACGAAGGCCCTGACCGCAGGGCTCAGCTCCCCCAGGTCCCCATAAACCACCTTGGGGCTTGCCTGTGCCTGTGACTGCAGCTGAGGGGGCATGGTGGCTGCTAGAGACAAAGGTTGAGCAGAGGAGAGAGAGAGAGAGACGGAGGAGTCGATGGAGAACAGGAGGTCTGGAGGGGAGGAGGAAAAGAGAACAAGGAAGAGAGGAGACATAGGGAAAAAGTGAACAACACAGAGATTTATGCCAAGAAACATTGACACTTGAGGAAAGTGTGTGTTATTGAAGTATAATTGTCGTTTAAAGCGTTTTTGTATTATCGTCCTTTAAAGCGTTTTTGTATTATTGTCGTTTATATCGTTATTGTCATACATTCCTGTCGTTCAATGCCTACTTTATTGGCAACATCTCTTCGTTCTCAATCACTTCAGTAACTTGACTGCAGCGAAGAGTATGATGTAACATCGGATGTAAACGCAGTGTCTATCCACCCAGGCTGCGTTCCTCTGGAACGACGCTCATTAAAAAGGGATCTAAATAATTTAAACACCGCCATTCAAACAGTACACCCATACATGTAACACGACTGGGATCGCCTTGCAATGACCCGACAACCCAACAACAACATCCCAACAACAACAGCATCATGCATTGCGAATAAATTGTTCACATTGCGCACAAGTCCCCAAAGTGCGTTTATAGTCAAGGAGTTAAGGAGGTAAAGAGTCAAAGAGACTCAGAACTTCACCATTCTGTTTCAATTTATAATCTTTTCAACAACGATATGACAACAATAATGTCAGATCTCAGGAACTGTGCTGTGTGAATAACAGGCCCGTTGATTATATTTTGGGAACAAATAGATCTGAAGACATAATGGTCAGCGTGCTGATCGGGGACTTTGGGGACTTGTGCGCAAATGTTAACCACTTATTCGCAATGCAAGCTGTCAGCATGCATTGCGAATAAGTGGTTCACATTGCGCACAAGTCCCCAAAGTGCGTTATAGAAGGTTTACGCTGAAAAAAAAAGCAGTCTCCGCTCACCTTGTCTGGTGTCGGCGTTCTGTTGTCAGCGCGTCTGGTCGTCATCAGGTTGAGGCTCGGTGTGTGTACTGCAGGACAGACGAGGCTGGCTCGGTGGCTTGGTGACAGCACAGAACTCTCCGTCCCTTTTATACCCGGGACTCACCCTGGCGGTGGGGGTGGGGGTGGGCCGGTAGGGGGGGAGTGATGATGGGAGGCTCGTCTTGAGCGTAAGCCAGTTGCGCGTCTCTTATCATAAGAAGAAAAAAGAGCCGCTGGCGGTGATAGTTTGCGGTGAATCATTAAGCGCCGCAGCGCCGCCTACGTCACTAATGGGGTTCACGTCCGACGGTCGGACTGTTCTCTGACTGGGCAAATAACGAATGCGTAACGTTCTGACTCAATTACGCACACACACACACACACACACACACACACACACACACACACACACACACACACACACGCGCGCGCGCAAATACTTCCCTGGAAGTGTGAAGTGTGTTTTACTGCAGGGAGTGTGATGGCCATGATGATGCGTGGACACAACTACTGGACACAACTTGTCTGTTGGTCGCCATTGGCTGCTGATGGAGGCTGCTCCCCAGGAGGTCAGAGGACACACTCCACGTGTGGTTTGTTCTCACCCATGCACCTGAAGCCTGTATTGTGGTGGCAGTCAATTTAAACCAATCAGCACGCTTGTGACCATTATGTCTTCAGATCTATTTGTTCCCAAAGTATAATCAACAGGCCTGTTATTCACACTGCACAGTTCCTGAGTTCTGACATTATCGTCGTCATATCGTTGTCGAAAAGATTATGATTTGAAAAAGAATGGTGAAGTTCTGAGTCTCTTTGACTCTATACCTCCTTAACTCCTTGACTCACATACCGACAATGCAGCATAATGACAAAATGGATAGAACAAACTTTAGCATCAGCAAGGCTTTATTAGGCCTACAGACTACAAGCTAGGCTGCATGGGTTCCGCATGGAAGGCCTTTGGCAGATATATGGCTGTATGATATTGAGCAAGTGATTTAACAGATAGGCTCTGACGTTTTAGATTACAGCTGGCAGAAGCCAATAATCTTCTCCTATTTCCTCCAAACTATTGTCTGGCGTCTGTCAGCTTATCTTTAAAAGCTCGCGATACGTTTTTAGGAAATTCTGAGAAGGCCAATTACTTTCTAGGTCATGAATGTTTCTCTGTTTGCTCTGTTGTTATAACATTATATTATATTACATTATTATTATTATTATATTATTATTATTATTATTATTATTATTATTATTATTATTATTATTATTATTATTATTATTATTATTATACATTATATTATAAATGCAATGAATTAAGATTAGGTGAACGGGCACAGAAATGCTTTGCAGCCCTCGATTGCAGTTTGCTTCAAAACGGTGCAGCAACAACCTTATCTGAGGATTACCTCACAACAGATGGATACGTTTACAATGCATGAGGGGACATTTAGTCCTAAACGATCGCCCCTTTCACATTTATGATAAAAAAACTAAAAATATCCATAAAGATATGAAATGACAACGGTGTTATTCTCTGGGTCCTGCCCTTGGTGGAGTCACGTTGGAGGGTTACGTAACAACACAACAGACCCCTGAGATGTGAATGAATAACCTGGGGGCACATCACCCCTCTTGCTGCACACCTCCTGATGGGTGGGGAGATGGCAGAACGCTTAGAACAAAGAGAAACCACAATATCCTTCGGCAGTGAGATTATGTGCATGTTTCACACATTGCAGATGCGTGAAACATGTGAAAAGACAAGTAAGTCAAGTCACACGATGTGGTGTGAGGGGCTTTGGGTCAAACACAAACATTTCGTCTGCCTTTGTCGGTTCAGGTGAAGTGTATACTAGCACTGTATATATATATATATATATTGTAAATTAGCAATGTATATGTATACATTATACTAGCAATGTATACATTGTATACTAGCAATGGTTAACCTAGCAATTGATATGCATGAAATGCTAGCAATGGTTAACCTAGCAATTGATATGCATGAAATGCATATCAATTGCTAGGTTAACCATTGCTATATACAATGTATACATTGTATACTACATTCTGGTGACCCTTGTACTGCTGGTCACTGTGAATTTCTCCTAAGGGGGATTAATAAAGGAATATCATATCATATCATATCATATTTCTTACTGTATTAGCAGGAATGAATGTTTCACCTTCTTATGACAAATGTACTCTTTGTAAGTCGCTTTGGATAAAAGCGTCTGCTACATGCCCTAAATGTAAATGTAAATATGAAGTGAGTGACGTGTGTGCGGTGTTGTGTGTGTGGGGTGTGTGTGTGTGCGTGTGTGTGGGGTATGTGTGTGTGTGTGGGGTGTATGTATGTGTGTATGTATGCAGGCAGCTTGACTATTGACTGACAGGCCGTGCTATCTCCATTGATCAGTGATAGGCGGTCAATAAATCCATGCAGATAGAGAAGGCCCCAGGCATGATGGTATAAACGTTACATAACCCTACGGCCACTGGGCCTCCAGCAAAGGCTTCCAGGAGTCACAGGATCACTTCACAGGACTCCTTCCAACAATAAGACAGAGAGGTGACACATCCCTGCTTCATAAGTCACCGCATGCCTGGTAAATGGAGAGCCGATCGGTGAACAAAGTCAGAGCAGTGAGCTGTTGTTCATGGAACTTCCTGGCTGACAGCCAACCAGCAGAAAAACATGTTTTGTATCTCTGTGTTCTTGACTGGCGGATTCTTAAAGGTCAAAGTGCACACGTTTGACCTGGACAGGAACAGTCATAATATCAAAGGCCACCATATCAGTCATAGTAGGGTGAATCCATACACACTCGTTAAGGAGCATCCTGCTCAAGGAGGCCTGCAGGCTAGTCGGTGTACATTGGGGATCTCTCAGATGGGCGTCTGACACACCACATCCTATTTGCTTTGTTGGGACTTAGTTGAAACTCTAGCCACTGTGATGATGTCCTTAAAGGTTTAAATGCTAAGAGAGAGAGAGAGAGACAGAGAGAGAGAGAGAGAGAGAGAGAGAGAGAGAGAGAGAGAGAGAGAGAGAGAGAGAGAGAGAGAGAGAGAGAGAGAGAGAGAGAGAGAGAGAGAGAGAGAGGGGGGAGGGGGGGGGGGGGGGTGGGGGGGGGGGGGGGGGGGCTGATGCAATCAACTGTAGCATTTGTCTAAATAACTTCACACTACGTTAAAACAATGTACAATATCTTACAACGCCATCGTGTGGTTTTTCATAAACAAATACACCAAATTCACAAATGAAAACGCATCTTGATTCTACCACCAGGGCGCGACAGAAACACGTGCAATCTGTGTAACCTTGATATACCTCCGATCAGTCTGGAATCATTGTCCTACTGGAATCATTGTCCCCCCAGTAACTTGATCTCCGCTACACTAGTTCCACAACACGCAGCTCTTCACCCATGCTGTCCTGCTCGCCATGAGTTCTGACAATTCCAGTGGAGATATTTTGATCCTTTTACGAAACCTTTTGAACTCCATCAGGTGTATTCGGGATCGAGTAAGAGGTGGGCAAAAATTAAGGAACTGTAGACGAATAAGTACTGACTGGTGACGAGTTATGATGCTAATGCTACGAAGCTAGCAAGCTAGGTTTGCTGCTAAGCCACAGTGAGACACTTATGATTATGTTAATTATTCAAATATGTTTCTCCAGATATATTCCAGTGCTTATGAAAAGCATACATGGCTTCATACTAACTTTATTATGAAATGTGATTAACAGTAGACCTCAAACCAACAACCATGCATGTTTTTTCCTTATGTAGTTTGGCTGTCAACAGTTTGTCAATGCCTTTGTCAAACATTTGTCAAAGGTTTGTCATGTCTGTTTGTGAACAGGGTAATGCATAGCTGCAGCAGTCTAACCTGGTGCTGCGTTTGTTAATCAGCACCATGCTTGTACTAATAGTGAATAAGTGTGAGACATTATAGACGGATTGAGACTGTAAGTGTGAGACTATATTCACCTGTTTTCCACCACAGATGGAGAGTCCAATGAATCAGACAGCGAGGATTTTGACCTCACCAACTTCTGGGACACGATGAGTTAGTACAGATCAAACAGCCTAATACCAATGTTTGCCTCATTTATCATGGTCTGCTGATGTAGTTAAAGGCTTGGTTTAATCTGTGTTTCCACCGTTTAATTATAACAATTAATTAAACATACTATAACCCAGTCGTTGTTTCTCTCTCTCTCCCTCTCTCTCTCTCCCTCCCCCTCCCCAGAAGAGGCAGTGAAGGCTGTCTCCCAAGAGGCGACCAAACTCAGCCTGGCCTTCTCCACCCCTCCTCCACCCCTCCAGCAGGTCCAGTCTCCCCCTTCGTAGATTAGTGCATGTGCTACTATTACTATTTCACTGTTTACTGTTCAGTGATTTAGCAGCACTGTGAGTCGCCTGTCTCTAGGGTGCTTACGGGTAGACTGCAGACATGGGGGATTGAACCCAGTGCCTGTTGGCTGGGGATCAAACACCATGAATACTACAAGATTATCCTGCCCCATAACAGATACATGTTGACAGTTATTATCCATGCCTTCTCACAGCCTGAATGAAAGCAAAGGAAGCTATCAAATAACGTAATTTCATCTGTGTTATCAAATTATCAAGTCAAGTCAAGTAAACTTTATTGTCAGTTTTCATGAATGTACAGGACATACACAATTATGTAATTTAATAGATTTGTTTGAAATCAGTTATTGACTACTAGTGCATTGATGAGATCTTAGTAGTTAACTAGTTTCTCCCTTTCTCTCATTCACTTCCCCCCAGGCTGGAGAGCTGATGTCAGAGTCACTCCAGAGGAGTATTCTGACCATGTCCACAGTCTACTACTGGCTCCCCAAGAGTCAAGGTAATGCTCAGATGAAGCTCCCCTTCTGCGTCCAGCCAATAGGAATAGAGCGACTAAAATGACTTGACCTGTGACTTGGGTACAGTGTGTTGTAGTACAGGATGTGTTACAATGTGTTGTGTTACAATACATTATGGGTACAGTGTGTTGTAGTACAGGATGTGTTACAGTACATTATGGGTACAGTGTGTTGTAGTACAGGATGTGTTACAATGTGTTGTGTTACAGTACATTATGGGTACAGTGTGTTGTGGTACAGGATGTGTTACAATGTGTTGTGTTACAGTACATTATGGGTACAGTGTGTTGTGGTACAGGATGTGTTACAATGTGTTGTGTTACAGTACATTATGGGTACAGTGTGTTGTGGTACAGGATGTGTTACAATGTGTTGTGTTACAGTGCATTATGGGTACAGTGTGTTGTGGTACAGGATGTGTTACAATGTGTTGTGTTACAGTACATTATGGGTACAGTGTGTTGTGGTACAGGATGTGTTACAATGTGTTGTGTTACAGTACATTATGGGTACAGTGTGTTGTGGTACAGGATGTGTTACAATGTGTTATGTTACAGTACATTATGGGTACAGTGTGTTGTGGTACAGGATGTGTTACAATGTGTTGTGTTACAGTACATTATGGGTACAGTGTGTTGTGGTACAGGATGTGTTACAATGTGTTGTGTTACAATACAGTATGGGTACAGTGTGTTGTGGTACAGGATGTGTTACAATGTGTTGTGTTACAGTACATTATGGGTACAGTGTGTTGTGGTACAGGATGTGTTACAATGTGTTGTGTTACAGTACATTATGGGTACAGTGTGTTGTGGTACAGGATGTGTTACAATGTGTTGCGTGTCCCAGGTCTCAGCCTGAGGCGTCAGGTCCGAGACGCCAGTGTGGAGGTTCTGGATGGCGTGGGTCAGCTGGTGGAGGTCATTCTGGCATCACCACTGCAGAGGTAACACACACCCACATGCACATGCACATACATATGGGTAAAAAAAAGAAAAGAAAAGACACATAGAGCGCCGATACATAGTCACGGTACTCATTAATTCTGTGTCTATCTGTCTCTCTCACTGTCTATGGGTCTCTCTCTGTGTCTCTGTCCAGTTTGTCTCAGGAGCAGTTGACCTCTACAGGGAGTGTGTGGTCTGCCTGCGACCGTTTCCCAGCGCTGCCTCAAGGTCAGCACCCCGATCCCACCTAATAGTGATGGTGTCCCCCGCCTGAGTGTGAATCACATTGTAATGGTAACATTGGCTGTTGACAATGTTATTGAAGGCGCGAATGACACGTTTCCCACACCTGACTTCCCACCTCTGACTACAAACGAACGTCACCCCTGTTGTGTGCTTCTGACAAATGTACTTATTGTAAGTCGCTTTGGATAAAAGCGTATGCTAAATGCCCTAAATGTCTAAATGTCTAAATGCTTGTGGTGATGTCGACTTCAGCCTAAAGGGGGCGCCACCACTCTGCACGGGGCTCCGGGTGAAGTCTAAACTGTTTGTGTGTCTGTAGATAACAAGGCAGCTGTGATGCTGGCTCTGTCTGCTCAGATCGGAGTCGTAAAGGATGCCATAGAAGAGATGGAACAGGTACACACACTGGTGCACCCATGTGGTACACACACACACACACACACACACACACACACTGTGTCTAACTATCCCCCCCCCCCCCCTCAGGCACTATTGGAAGAGGAGGATCCCTTCAGCGACCTGCTGGGAGCCCTGGACGAGGGGGAGGAGCCCAGAGGAAACCAGGACACCTATTGGTCGGAGAAGGACCGCCGCGTGATTGGCCCGTGTCAGGGGCTGATGAAAGCGTCGGGGGCGTGCCTCAGGAAGTTGTTATCGGCGGTCAGAACCAATGGGGACGCGGGGTCCGATCAAAACCGTGCCCAGCTGGATGACCTGGAGGAGCTGAGCAAGGATGTCAGCCCTGGGTAACACGCACACGCGCACGCACACGCACACACGCACACACGCACACACACACACACACACTGACGTAATTTAGGAATGAAAGTGAAGAGAAGGCCAATGAGTTTGAGAAGCTCACCAGACACCAGAGCAAATACACTGCAAAAAGACGCAAAGAAGCTTGTTATATTTCTTGTGGCGTTATGCAGTTGGCAGCAGAGAGATTTACCTCAATACACACGTCACATACAGTCTGTATATTTGAGTTTATTCAATGTTTTAGGCATACATGCTTTTTCATCATGTTTATCTCTCTCTCTCTCTCTCTCTCTGTCTCTCTGTCTCTCGCTCCAGTGTGGACGATCTAGCACTGTGTCTTTATCCTCCAATGGAGTACAATGCAGTGGAATGCAGTGTAAGACATGCACGCACAGTCACACACGCACCATGTCTCAGCAGGGGATAGTCTCATGGTTCAGGGGTTCTACTCCCAGCTGAAAGGCTCTGGGATCGATACCCGATGCCTAATATCTCCCTGTGGGCTTCTTAGAGCAACAGGCCCAAAGCCAGTGGGTCCCCGACATACATATGGGGTCGCAGGAAAGAAAGACTAACACAAATCTTTTGCGTAGGCATCCAAACTGGCAGCGTTGTTAAAGAAAATACTTGGAGTCATCAGGTAAGCTCATACACACACACGCATGCACAAACGCACACACTAATGCAGGCACGCACCCACACACACACACACACTGAGCTATTGTGTCATACGTTGCCTGCCTACAGGCTTGGCTCGGCCTGTAAATCAATCAAACAAACAAACAAACATACAAACACAGCACACAGAGGCTCACACAGACACCTTTGGTGGACATGTCAAGATGGTTGACATTCTGACTTTAATCTCATGTTCAGGTTATTCAGCTCTACCTGCCTAGAGTATATCTGCCTGCTTTTGAACTTGCCCATCCCTCTGTCTCTCTCTATCTCTATAACACTCTGGGCCTCATTTACTAACATTTGCGACCGCAGCGTAATCTGCGCCAGCGCCGAGCCGTTATTTGCGCAGCATTCGTCACCGCACTTTACGTTGTATTTATCAAACCCGTACTTCATCAGGCAATCAGCGCCATACTCCGCCCTAGTGTAATTAGCGCACCGTTAAAAGAAGGAAGAATGGGTCTGCGTGTTTGCGTAACCATGGACGATCCAAGAAAAAGAAAACAAAAGTTCCGCGCCGATCAGCGACCAGGAAGTGGTCGCTGATCGGCGCGGTGCCTTTGTCGGTGTCTTCTTC
Source organism: Urophycis tenuis (assembly GCA_036785325.1). Lineage (NCBI taxonomy): Eukaryota > Metazoa > Chordata > Actinopteri > Gadiformes > Phycidae > Urophycis > Urophycis tenuis. Next base: position 2,257,044 of record JAXIVH010000024.1, on the reverse strand, counting down.
TTGCTCTTACAACAGCTGCCATGTCCTTGTTTACAGGCTCAAGCAAAACCCGCTTCCTGGTTTACACCTGCTTTTATGAGGCGGAGATTTGCGCTCCAATTCGAGTCGCGCACTTCTCAGGCAATCTTAGTAAATACCACGCAATACATAATAAGGCGCACTTAACGCGTTACCTCCCAGCTCTTTGCGATTCACTCCCACTTCCCCTGATACACTCCCATTTATGCATATACATGAGGCGAGATGCGCAATTTGCCTATCGCCTCTTCCGTGGCAGGCTATTTGCGCATTTACCCCGTTGCGCCACGTTAGTAAATACGGTTCCATGTTTTTGCGCCTATTTTACCCGCAAATTACGCTAGAAATGGACGCAATTCTGTTAGTAAATGAGGCCCTCTATGTATCTATTTCTATCTGTCTTTGTCTCTATCCATTCATCTCTTTATAATTGTCCCTTGATTGCTCTCTCGTTCTTATTCTTTCTCTCTCTCTCTCTCTCTCTCTCTCCCTCCCTCCTCCCCCTCCCCCCTCCAGGTCCAGTCATATATGTGGGGAGTCTGAGCTGACCTGGGTTCAGTTCCTCGAAGCAGCCGTAGACCACAACCTGCAGAAGGCCAAAGACCTCATGCAGGCTGACCCCTGAATGCTGTGTGTGTGTATGTGTGTGGGGGGGGGGTTCCTTGTGTCCTCATCTGAACTCTTTCATAATATACCTCTATTTCATGGCTTGCAAGTGCACCCACACCCACACCCACACCCAAACCCACACCCAGACACACCCAGACACACCCAGACACACCCACACACACAGACACACACACACACACACACACACACACACAGCTATACTCTGTCCAATACATAACTCACCTACTGGTTTTGTTCAGCATGGTTTCCAACACCGCAGGAACATGTCCAGACAGTCGGTAAAGATTTGTCATTTGGAAATAATTCAGTAGGTTTTTTTTGCTTTAAAGGGCTCTCAATCACCACTTTGTTTTCTGGTGTTTATTTGACATTTGTTTACAGCTAAATTATTATCATACCCTGAGAGGCCTTCATGCTCTATGTATATATGCTCTTTGTATATTATACATATATATATGTATTAGTCTTTCAGAAGATTATTAACCCAGGGTTCAAATGGAGGCTTTGGTTTGGTTTCCCAACAATAACTGGTTATTCATGAATATGTTGTTTGATTGTGTGGGCTGCTTATGGTTTATTGTTCTCACAGCCTCCTGGTTCCTCTGAAGAGACCCAAACGTCTTATGTGACGTAGGAGCACCAAGCTCTTTGAAACGTGCTGCATGTACACGCACACACACATACACGCGCACACACACACACACACACACACACACACACACACACACACACACACACACAGCCCGTGAAACACATTTCCACATGCTGCTCACGGGAAAACAAACAGTGTGCACGTTTCAAAGTTAAAATATGTTTGTAACATGACCTAGAACAAATAAAATAATGCAGAACTTGAAGGTAATGTTGTTTTATTGTAATGTCATTACTGATTATGAGTACTACAGTATCCTGATGGTATGATATATGATTGAGTTATTACTATGAGTATATGAGTACTACAGTACCCTGACTGAGGCATGAATATGAGTTATATACTATAGTACCCTGGGTTTGGCTTGGGAGTGTACAAGTACACGTTTAACTGCTGTAGTGTCTTAATGCTGACGAGATGAGGGCATGTTTATACAGCACACTTCAAACCAAGAGACCATGTGTTGTACCTTACAGCCAGAGTCACATTTTAAATTACATTTGCTGACCAATCAAAAAATAACAGTCTTATTCAGAAAACATAGTCAATCTGGAAGTACTTTATTTGTTATTGATTAATTTATTTGGATTTGATTTATCCAAAGTCAATATTTTTATTCAGTTCTTTATTTGGTTCATCTTTTAATCCTGACCTCACCTTCAGTTATGAATGTTAAGAATGTATGGTATAAGACGCAGTGGAACAAACGTCTGTTAGACCAGCTTTTGACCGTTTTTACCTGACTGTGTGATTGGTCTTCATGTCACATGAAGAACAGGTTCCATTGTGGCAGCCAGGGGGTTCTCTCCGCATGTGCTTCAGTCAGAGACTCTACAGGGCCTGAGGTGGTGGCTGTTCCTTGTGAAAACCCATCTTTGGTGCAACCTGATTCGTTTTCGCTTGTTTAAACTTGTTTTCTGTCACTGGCAGGCATGGGAGAGCAGCACTATTGGCTGAAGAACAGCCAGCAGCTGTCGCCTTGAGCCCTCTGGAGAGGGGGGCCAGAGTGTAGCTTCCACCTCTCAGTGTGATGTCAGACTCGCTACACTGTTTTACTGTCTGTGTGGCGGTGGGTGTCCACGTCCTAGAGAGGGTTAAGCTTCTAGCACACTTGTAGTATAAAGCCACAGCATGTGTGTGTGTCTGACCATATGTGGAGCTATTGATGTCTCTTGATGTCTTGATGTCCACAAATGAGAGTATAATGTCACGGCATGTGTTACATTGTGTTATGTTACAGTACAGGATGTGTTACAGTGTGTTGTGTTACAGTACAGGATGTGTTACAGTGTGTTATGTTACAGCAGGGCTGTAGACCATAGGCTGTAGACATAGATAAGGCTAAGCACCTCCTGGCTCTGCAGTTAATATACCGCGATGTATGATGCCTCTTCAGGGGTCTTATGAAGTTTGACCTCGTCCCACAGAGTTCAGAAATGGTTGTTTTGCAGAATTTGCAGTCTGCCCTGTGGTACCTTTCTAACGCAGTGCTGAGAAACTCCTGGTGATCTATATAACCACATTTTATTATGGCAGAATTGGCAGACATCTTTGTTTGTCAGTGTGTGTGTGAATCAATGAAAATGAATGACAATAGCAGGGCCACAGCATGTGTGCGTGCCCTACGTTAGCAGGGCACGCAGATGCAGGGCGCGCAAAGATAAACTAGTGTGTGATTGATTATCAAGTGGCCAGTGTTCTAAACAACATAAAGTACAGGGACCAGACATCCCCGTTTTCAGTGAGCTGTCCCCGGCTACTGCTGTCCCTGAAAATGTCCCCGGTTTTCATTGGGACTGAAAGATCCAAAATTGGACTAAAGGAAAAAGATAAAATAAATAAAATGTTGACCAAAAGACATGTAGTTGCGCAACATAGCCTACAGCTCGCACAGCCACAGGCTAAAGCCAGCCAGAACAAGCCTCGATCAGAGTAGAAGGCCCCTCTAGAATGCCAGCTGCGTGGTAGAACTATCTTCTTCCCTTCGCGAGAGGCTACAGGTAGCCTACCTACGAGGTACTTTCATGGCATTTGTGCATCTATTCAGCCAGCTATGGTGTAAACACAGCAGAAATAGCATTGATTGAATACGATTGGCGAACCAAAGGTGTTTTTGTAAGTGTTATTGTTTATCATGCTGTATGTTATTTAACGTTGAATTTATATGTGTATTATCTACGATGTGTGTGTATGATCACAGATCTGTTTGTCTGACAGACACAGCTATTGCTAACATTATTACCAGCAATGAACAGCTGTTTATAGACTAGACGGCACACAGTTTAATTAGGATGACATTTCAACATCACGCTAGGTCCTTAGAGGTTGTTGGCAACTTGTCGGCAACTTTATTGAATAAAACCGCTAGAAACTTATACTAAACTAGTCATCCCAAACTTGTGCCAGCCTGTCAGTGTCAGTGATGAGTGGCAGTCTCTGGCTGGCTGACTGGCTGCCTCAGCCAGCTAACAATGCGCCCGTTGATTAAAAAACAACAACAAAAAACAAGAAAAAAAATTGTAGCCTGGGCTACTCCCTTGCCATTCATTGAGTACGTTGATTGCCCATTTCTCCTTGAACACGATACACCTTATCATATTAACATACTTTTAAACTAACTGTCTTCAACGAATGCCCTGGGAGGCTGCCAGATGTCTATTGTGCTAACTTACAAAATCATACCAAATCTTGTGAAAATCATACGGTGTAAGGAGGAGGCCTTAGTTTGGGTGAAGTGTCTGATACATGTTTTTTTTTTACAGCTGATTTTAAGGATGTTCTTGATCTCAGCTAGAATTTACATCAGAGAAAAAAAACATAATTATTAATCAATTCCTTTGCAATTTTGGATAAATAGAGTGAGAGAAACTGCTTTGTGAATGATAAGGGCAGTGTCCGTTTTAGTTTTTCTATGACAAAAACACTACATGTTTGGACCCTAAAATGTCCCTGGATTTTGTCTCAGAAAACTGGTCACCTTATAATAAAGAAACCTAGACTCAGTTGAGACCAAAAGCCATATTTGGCAAGAACAGTGGCAGAGACCGAGACAAGTCCACGTCCAAATACCGGTCCGAGACCATAGAAAAAACCTCTTGATTCCGGACTCGAGTCCAAGACCAGACTTGAGTACTACAGCCCTGTGTTACAGTACAGGATGTGTTACAGTGTGTTATGTTACAGTACAGTATGGGGTACAGTGTTGTGTTACAGTACATAATGTGTTACAGTGTGTTACAGTACAGTATGGGGTACAGTGAGTTATGTGTGACAGTACAGAATGTGTTGCAGTGTGTTGTGTGCTACATAATTATGTTACAATGTGTTGTGTGACACCTGGGTTACAGTGTGTTGTGTGTTGTGGTACAGGATGTGTTACAATGTGTTGTGTTACAGTACATTATGGGTACAGTGTGTTGTGGTACAGGATGTGTTACAATGTGTTGTGTTACAGTACATTATGGGTACAGTGTGTTGTGGTACAGGATGTGTTACAATGTGTTGTGTTACAGTACATTATGGGTACAGTGTGTTGTGGTACAGGATGTGTTACAATGTGTTGTGTTACAGTACATTATGGGTACAGTGTGTTGTGGTACAGGATGTGTTACTATGTGTTGTGTTACAGTACATTATGGGTACAGTGTGTTGTGGTACAGGATGTGTTACAATGTGTTGTGTTACAGTACATAATGGGTACAGTGTGTTGTGGTACAGGATGTGTTACAATGTGTTGTGTGTCCCAGGTCTCAGCCTGAGGCGTAAGAGACGCCAGTGTGGAGGTTCTGGATGGCGTTGGTCAGCTGAGAGGTCATTCTGCCAACAGTGATGTCACGCCATGTCCTCATGCCATCTCAGAAACTGGGGATTTCAGACTTCCCACTGGGAAAAATACATTCAACTTCCGCTTCAACTTTCCTAGAGGGAAAGTCAGGGTCACGATATGACGTCATGTAGTTATTAGCTGTTTTTGAATGTGAATCACATCGTAATGTTGACGTTGGCTATCGACAATGTTATTGAAGGCACGAATGACACGTTTCCCACACCTGACTTCCCACCTCTGACTACAAACGAACGTCACCCCCGTTGTGTGCTTCTGACAAATGTACTTATTGTAAGTCGCTTTGGATAAACGCGTCTGCTAAATGCCCTAAATGTCTAAATGTCTAAATGCTTGTGGTGATGTCGACTTCAGCCTAAAGGGGGCGCCACCACTCTGCACGGGGCTCCGGGTGAAGTCTAAACTGTTTGTGTGTCTGTAGATAACAAGGCAGCTGTGATGCTGGCTCTGTCTGCTCAGATCGGAGTCGTAAAGGATGCCATAGAAGAGATGGAACAGGTACACACACTGGTGCACCCATGTGGTATACACACACACACACACACACACGCACGCACGCACGCACGCACGCACGCACGCACGCACGCACACACACACACACACACACACACACACACACACACACACACACACACACACACATTTTTACTGTTTCACTGTACTTATTTGGATTTTATTTTATTTTATTTAACTGTTTTTCTTTGATTTTCCATCCATGTTGGAACGGGCCTTGTCCAATACATTTCAATGCACATAAGTGATGCTGCACATTTGACAATAAAGGAATTGAATCTTGAATTGAATGTGGTACACGCACACACACACACACACACACACACACACACACACACACACACACACACACACACACACACACACACACACACACACACACTGACATAGTTTAGGAATGAAAGTGAAGAGAAGTAATACATGAAGAGAATGAAAACTTCTATGAAGGCCACTGAGTTTGAGAAGCTCACCAGACACCAGAGTAAGTACAAGTACACTGCAAAAAGAAGCTTCTCTTGTTATGTTTGCTGTGGAGTTATGCAATCCGCAGCAGAGATATCTGTATATTTGAGTTTATTAAATGTTTTTAGTAACTCTAACAAGGCAGTTAGTCATGCATGCGTTTTGATCATGTGTGCAAATCCATCCACAAAGTTTTCTCTCTCTCTCTCTCTAGAGAGAGTGAAGTGATTCTGTTCACTGGGACCTTGATATGACGGCCAGATGTAGGTAAGGTTAGGTTGGGTCGCACACATTTTTAGTTTAATGGCATGCATCTGAATTCACTGTCTAACCCTACCTGCTCCTGAATGACGTGCATCTGAATTCACTGTCTAACCCTACCTGCTCCTGAATGACAAGCATCTAAATTCACTGTCTAACCCTCACTGCCCTTTAATGATAGTATCTCAAGTCACTGTTGCATGGTAAAGTTAGTTGGTTAAATGATTTAAGAGTGACATAATATTTTGTGTATGCATCCAAACTGGCAGCCTTGTTAAAGAAATACTGATACACACGGGTGTGTGTTCTTTGTGTCCTCATCTGAACTCTTTCATTATTTACTATTATTATTTTGATTTCATGGCTTGCAAGTACACACACACACACACACACACACACACACACACACACACACACACACACACACACACACACACACACTCACACTCACACTCACACATACACATACACATACACACACACACACACACACATACACATACACATACACATACACACAGACACATACACACACACATATACACAGACACACACACACACATACACACACACACACAGACACATACACACACACATATACACAGACACACACACACACACATACACACACACACACACACACACACACACACACACACATCCATGTGGTACACATTTTTACTGTTTTACTGTACTTATTGGATTTTATTTTATTTTATTTAACTGTTTTTCTTTGATTTTCCATCCATGTTGGAACGGGCCTTGTCCAATACATTTCAATGCACAGTAGGAGTATAAGTGATGCTGCACATTTGACAATAAAGGACTTGAATCTTGAATTGAATGTGGTACACGCACACACACACACACACACACACACACACACACACACACACACACACACACACACACACACACACACACACACACACACACACACTGACATAGTTTAGGAATGAAAGTGAAGAGAAAGAAGTAAGACATGAAGAGAATGAAAACTTCTATGAAGGCCACTGAGTTTGAGAAGCTCACCAGACACCAGAGTAAGTACAAGTACACTGCAAAAAGAAGCTTCTCTTGTTATGTTTGCTGTGGAGTTATGCAATCTGCAGCAGAGAGATTTACCTCAATACACACATCAGATCTGTATATTTGAGTTTATTAAATGTTTTTAGTAACTCTAACAAGGCAGTTAGTCATGCATGCGTTTTGATCATGTGTGCAAATCCATCCACAAAGTTTTCTCTCTCTCTCTCTCTCTAGATAGAGCGAAGTGATTCTGTTCACTGGGACCTTGATATGACGGCCAGATGTAGGTAAGGTTAGGTTGGGTTGCACACATTTTTAGTTTAATGGCATGCATCTGAATTCACTGTCTAACCCTACCTGCTCCTGAATGTCATGCATCTGAATTCACTGTCTAACCCTACCTGCTCCTGAATGACATGCATCTGAATTCACTGGCTAACCCTACCTGCTCCTGAATGACAAGCATCTAAATTCACTGGCTAACCCTCACTGCCCTTTAATGATAGTATCTCAAGTCACTGTTGCATGGTAAAGTTAGTTGGTTAAATGATTTAAGAGTGACATAATCTTTTGTGTATGCATCCAAACTGGCAGCCTTGTTAAAGAAATACTGATACACACGGGTGTGTGTTCTTTGTGTCCTCATCTGAACTCTTTCATTATTTACTATTATTATTTTGATTTCATGGCTTGCAAGTACACACACACACACACACACACACACACACACACACACACACACACACACACACACACACACACACACACACACACACACATACACACTCACACACACACACACACACACACACTCACACTCACACATACACATACACACACACACACATACACACACACACACAGACACATACACACACACATATACACAGACACACACACACACATACACACACACACACTCACACACACACACACACACACACAGACGCATGCACGCACACACACACACAAACGCACACACACACACACGCACGCACGCACGCACACACACACACACACACACACACACACACACACACACACACACACACACACACACACACACACACACACACACACACCATTTAAAACATCTGGACTAGAATGCCATGCATTTCCACTAAGAATTGCTCTACTCTGGTACACAGACATGTGGTGTTACCTGTGATGAGGGAGTAAAATCAGGAGCTCATTGATTTGATTTATCCAAAATCCTGATTTTTATTTAGTTCTTTATTTGGTTCATTTATTAATCCTGACCTCAACTCCTTCAGTTATGCTCAGAATTAATGGTATTTTAAGTGTTTGTACGGGCTGTGGAGCAAATGTCTGTTAGACCAGCTTTTCACAGTTTTTACCTGCCTGTATAATTAGTCTTCATATCTCATGATGAACAGGTTCCATTGGGGCAGCCAGGGTTAACCTGCTGTAACCGATTTCCTGTGTGCAATGAATAAAGTGCTATTTGAGGTTATTGCTTGTTTTAACTTGTATTCTGTCACTGGCAGGCATGGGAGAGCACCACTTTTGGCTGAAGAACAGCCAGCAGCTGTCGCATTGAGCCCTCTGGAGAGGGGGGCCAGAGTGTAGCTTCCACCTCTCAGTGTGATGTCAGAGCTGTAGCACGAGTAAAGACTTCAGTGTTAGATTAGATTCTAGTCATTCCCAGTATTCTTTAGAGATGGGAACAAAATGTATTCTCTGCATTTGACCCATCCTATGGTACATAGGAGCAGTGGGCTGCTATGTTCAGCAGCCCGGGGAGCAAGTTGGGGTTCAGTGTCTTCAGTGCTCAAGGACACTTCGACACCTGTCCACCCACTCTAAACACTGAGCCACAGTCGCCCCAGACTGCGTCCCTTGCTACACTGTTTTACTGTCTGTGTGGCGGTGGGTGTCCATGTCCTAGAGAGGGTTAAGCTCCCAGCACACTTGTAGTATAAAGCCACAGTCTGTGTGTGTGTGTGTCTGTGTGTGTGTGTGTGACCATGTGTGGAGCTCTTGATGTCTCTTGATGTCTTGATGTCCACGTCTGAGAGGGTTCTTCTGCTTCTTGGACACATATAATGTCATGGCATGCGAAGCGTTTGTTATACAACATCACTCAATGTGATGCTCCTGCACAACAACGGCACTAAAAAGGAATCATAACTAAGTAGTAGCCATGGGGACAACATGCCCCAATCCTTCCTACAACCCTTAGCTCGAGATGCATATTCTTATGCATATTCTGAATAACGCGTTCTCTGCAGAGCCGTTTGTCCATTGTAGGCTCCTGTAGAACAATGGCGGTGCAACATTGCGGCCTCCGTGGAAGAGGACCTGCTCCCCATGTAGATACATTGGCTCAAAGTAAGGTAATAAAAACACAATAATTGGATGATGGGACGGCAGTAGCTCTGTGGGTAGAGCGGGTGGACAGAGCGGGTCGTCAACTAACCGTAGGGTCGGCGGTTCGATCCCGTTTATTCCCCTCCTCCAACTGTCCTCATGTCGAATCCCACAAATGTACTGATTATAAGTAGCTTAGGACAAAAGTGTCTGCTAAATGCCGCTTTACCCTTTATTATCATTGAATTATACACTAATTAATATATACTTATGAATGTTTTATTCCTTGTCTGCCAAGTCTGTTCCACTAGATGCCACTAAATTTGAACTTGGCACTGTGGCTCCGCCACAGTGGGCGGAGCCATCTCCCGGCCAACCAGGTGCCAGGTTTGCTCCAGGTAAATATCCATGGTTAGTGAACGGAGGGTAGTGTCAGCTCACTATCTGAAACTGAACATTCTGCAATTCCTCGACTTTTGACAAACACTCGGGATAACCTGCTTTCCAGGTTTCTGAATCTCACCTATTTCACCACACGCTCTGGAGTGCACTCTCAGACACTCTCACCCACACCCCGACATACATCGACTGATGCACTGTGGTCAGCCAGCATGGATCTCAGTAAGTTAAACTCTTTATATACATTTGTCTGTCTTTCAGTCAGTCCGCGGTGACTGTCTGACTGTCTGTATACATGTGTACATATGTACAAATGTTCAGGTACATATGTTTATGTCCACACGTGTCCATGCATGCCTGCATGAGTTGTTGGGGTTTTCTGGTAGTCTAGTGTACTTGGATACCAAGTCCAAAAATAACAAACAGAAGGGGGGAAAGTGTGGGTGCATGAGAGAGAGAGAGAGAGAGAAAGAGAGTCTAGGTCTGTGCATGTCAAACTCTACTTTTGTCTGCAGAACAAAAGACTAAAAGTCACACTCACACAGTCCTACTACACTTGGTGTGTGTGTGTGTGTGTGTGTGTGTGTGTGTGTGTGTGTGTGTGTGTGTGTGTGTGTGTGTTGTGTGTGTGTGTGTGTGTGTTTGTGTGTGTGTGTGTGTGTGTGTGTGTGTGTGTGTGTGTGTGTGTGTGTGTGTGTGTGTGTCTCTGTGTGGTTGCAAACACACCCATGCAATGTGTACATTCCTGACTGGCATACTGTAGAGCTCAACCGGTGAAAGGAGGTGTCAGGACAGTCACAGGACGGATAGGTCTCACAGCACACTGTGGAACATTACCACACAGCACCAAATACCATGACGCTCCTTCTGATTCAACTCCTTCTGGTCATGCCTGGGTCATTCAAATGACATGACATCATCCTGAGATGTGCGCTGTTGTAACAAGTTGTATTAATGTGTTGTGGTGCAACCAGGGTGTTACTCAGGTCAGGTCATCTAGACAGAGAGAGAGAGAGACAGACAGGCAGGCAGACCGAGAGAGTCTGTCTGCCTGTCACACACACACGCACGCACGCACACACACGCACGCACACACACACACACACACACACACACATACACGCACACACACACCCAAACACAGAGAGATAGAGGGGCAGACAGACAGACAGACAGTCAGGCACACAGACAGAGGGAAGGGCATGCAGGCAGCCAGATAGAGTGAGGGACACGCAGACAGACAATACTCCATGATTTGTAAAAATGACAGTAGAGTCAGATGGATGGAGTGACAGAAGATGCAGAGAGGGAGAGAGCATGAGAGAAGGATGTAGAGAAGAGAGAGAGAGAGAGACAAAGTCCTTGGCTCATTTGTTTTCCTCCACCAGTGTATTTGACTGTTGACCTCCAGTGCGAGGCCAATAACTCCGCCCACCACACGAGCGACATCTCCACGAAGGAGCTGATCGTCAGGCGAGGACAGCACTTCCTGCTGACCCTGACGCTGCCGCAGCCCTTCAACCCCAACACTGACCAGCTGCGCTTCACAGTCCACACTGGTGAGGGTTCCACAGAGGTTCACTCACATTTACTCATTTACCTCACATCTATGAACGTTTACCATTGACAAATAATTACTCACATGTACTGATATACCTCACATTTATGAGCTTGATGGATGACAGAGAGATGGACAGAGAGACGGATGGATGGAAACATGGTTAGGAAGATGGATGATGGATAATCGGCCGCTATCCAACAGGGATGTTGGACAGACAGATGAATGAATGGTGAATGAAGAACCACTCCGCTGTCTTCAGGCTCCAGGGCGTCAGAGGACCGTGGGACCAGGTCTTCCTTTGGAACCTCCGAGGGCCATGTGGCCCCGGGTACCAAGGCCAGGTGGAGGGCCGGGATCCACGAGTCCTCCTCCTTAGCGTTGGGCCAGGTGACCCTGGCCGTGACCCCGGCGGCCGACGCCCCCGTGGGGAACTACTTCCTGTCCATGGAGAAAGGGGACAAGGTCTCCAGTCTGGGAAGTCTGGTGGTGCTTTTCAATCCCTGGTGCCCAGGTAGAGAGACACTGATCCCTACAGAGAGACACTAACACGAAGAGGGAGAGAGAGAGAGAGAGAGAGAGAGAGAGAGAGAGAGAGAGAGAGAGAGAGAGAGAGAGAGAGAGAGAGAGAATGAGAGAGAGAGAGAGAGAGAGAGAGAGAGAGAGAGAGAGAGAGAGAGAGAGAGATATTGAGTTTGGAACAAGAGAGAAATGAGAGGGAGAGAGAGAGAGAGAGAGAGAGAGAGAGAGAGAGAGAGAGAGAGAGAGAGAGAGAGATATTGAGTTTGGAACAAGAGAGAAATGAGAGGGAGGGAGAGGGGGAGAGCTGTAGAAAGTGAGGAGATATGAACAGTCCTGCCTCTCTTTATGGTCTCTTGAAAACAGCAAAGAGGGTACATTGTTTTCACTGTGTGTGTGTGTGTGTGTGTGTGTGTGTGTGTGTAGAGGACTGGGTCCACCTCCCGGATGAAGAGGAGAGGCAGGAGTATGTGATGAATGAACAAGGAGTGATCTTCAAAGGAAGTGACAAGTACATCTCCTCCACGGCCTGGGACTATGGACAGGTACACAACCACACACACACGCACACACACACACACACACACACACACACACCCACACACACACACACCCACACACAGTGGCAGGCATGGATACAGAGTGACGTCCCCCTGGTCTCCTCCCTTACAGTTTGAAGATAAGATTTTGGACATCTGCCTGAAATTGCTGGACGTCAACCCCAAACACCTGAGAGATGCAGCGGATGACGTCTCTGCTCGCTGTAACCCCATCTACGTCAGCCGCGTGGTCAGCGCCATGGTGGGAGAACCCCCCTCATCTCACACTCCATTGAGTTCTGAGAGAGTCTAGCTTCAGGACCAGTGTTACTGACCATTGGGTTGAGTCTAGAAGATTCTCACTCCAGTCTGTCGCTCAATGAGTGTGTAGATTTTGTTTAGTCTAGTTTTACTTTGTCGTGTTTAGAAACATGTGTGGGTAGATTGTTTAATTTTTAATTAGAGTCGAGTTTATGTTTGTTGACTGTTTAATTGAGTCTCTTTTCTGCATTGCTATTCATCTAGTTGAGTCTAGTTTCTAGTGCTCTTCGTGTACATCCACGGTGGTGCAGATCGTTTAGTTGAGTTTCTGTGCGCTGATCGTTGGATTGAGTCTGGGTTGTTGCTCTAGATCAACGCGTCAGACGACTGCGGTGTGCTGGTGGGGTGCTGGGGAGAGCCCGACGGCGCCGGGGTGTCCCCGTCCGTCTGGAACGGCAGCGTGAAAATCCTGAGGCAATGGAGACGCAATGGCTGCCACTCAGTCAAGTATGGCCAGTGCTGGGTGTTCGCAGGGGTCATGTGCTCAGGTAGGCCTGCGTGTGTGTGTGTGTGATGATGTGTGTTTGTGTGTGTGTGTGTGTGTGTGTGTGTGTGTGAGATGATGTGTGTTTGTGTGTGTGTGTGTGTGTGTGTGTGTGCACGCATGTGTGTGTTGAAGATCAGCCGTACATACAGTATGCAGCTTTTATATTTTCAGGTCAGCCTGATTTCAGCCTAATGTTTTATTTATCGGCGTTAGTGAGTTAAGACCCAAACAGGTGAACGTTGTCTCCATAGCATACCAATACATAATGTACATGTGTTTACACTACCCTTGTGTCATGATTATTGTAGCTTCCATGCACTTCGCCCAGTAGTTGCTTTTTAGAAACTAGGTTGTGCAGCTCTTTTTACTGATATACTTTCATCCGCACAAAAACAGTGAGTGTACCCCAAGAGCAAAACCTGCATTAGCAAGGACAATAAACAAACAACAAACCCGAGGAAACAAGCTTTTAAAAACAAAGACACTGTATGTCAGGGGTATGCCAGGGAAACACCGCATGCCCTATGTGACGTACTGTTGTACTGTCATTATTATTATTCTCTCACCTGTAAGTCACCTAAGGTCTTACTAAAATGGCGTGTGCTTGGTAGTGATGCGCTGCCTGGGCATCCCGTGTCGCGTGGTCACCAACTACCAGTCAGCCCACGACACAGACAGGTCGCTCACCGTGGACGTCTTCCACTGTGACTACGGCGTGCGCCCCAAGACCTCCGACGACAGCATCTGGTGAGCAGAGCCCCGCCGCCGCTGCCCCCGAGCAAGACCCCGACCGCGAAACGTTGCTAATCAGGGTGTTAGCCGGTACGCGGCGTGTACGCTGTGAGCTGCGCTGGGTCTTTGGTCAGTGCATCCAGAGCGCCTGAAGGTGCGCTCCAGATACAGGTCGTTGCTGAGCAGGTATGGGGTAAGGACTGCTTGCTCTAGGGACGCCTCAGGCTGGAATGTGGTCACTGGGGTTTGAACCCAGAACCTTTCTGCTGAGAGTCAAACACTCCCGATCGCACCGCTGCAGGAATGTTGTCTACAAGTCACAATGGTGTTTTCTAATGTTATAACTTCTGTGTCCATTACAACAGTTGCACATTTTCTTATTTATTTCCATACTTTTGTCCCTAAACACTTACCTACTTACTTGGATATAGACTTAATTACTTACATAGCTAAAAACACGTTAACATATTTAGTCATTCCCTTATTTTTTTACTGAGCTATGTACTTATTGGATGATTCTTAAAAGGGGCGGCAGTAGCTCAGTGGATAGAGCGGGTGGACAGAGCGGGTCGTCCACTAACCGTAGGGTCAGCGGTTCCATCCCCTTGACCCCCCTCCTCCTCCATCTCTCCACATGTCAAACCCCACAAACGTACTGATTGTAAGTCGCTTTGAACAAAAGCGTCTGCTAAATGCCCCTTTACCCTAAAAGGAACTTCCACGTGTGGGTGGAGGCGTGGATGAGGCGTCCAGACCTGGATGATGGAGGAACGTACGACGGCTGGCAGGTTCTGGACCCCACTCCTCAGGAGAGGAGCAAAGGTACAGCCTCCAGGAAGCCCCCCTCATAATCATTAATATTAACAGTTTTTATTTGATCTTCAAAGTTATAGTTCAAGTTTCACTTGAACCATGAATTTCAGGCTGATGGCTTTTTTTGCTACTATTTCATACTGAAGTCCTGTGATGGAAAGTCACTGCCATACAAAGTGTATGTTTGTGTGTGTTTAGAGTATGATGTTCCCTCATGAACCCAAGGACAAGATATCTCCATTCCGGCAGGTATTCAGGTTTTCCACATGTCTTCTAATGAGAACAGAGAGTCAGATTTTCTGCATTTGCATATGCATGTGCTGCCCATGGCACCCTGTGGGCACGCCCCTGCTCTGATTGTTCTGGAAGTCTCAGTTCTCACTTGTCTTCAAGCTCAGGGGAACTGACGTAGCTGTCTCTGGAGGTTCAGCTCCAGGCTTGGGGGAACTGACGTAGCTGTCTCTGGAAGTTCAGCTCCAGGCTCGGGGAAACTGACGTAGCTGTCTCTGGAGGTTCAGGTCCAGGCTCAGGGGAACTGACGTAGCTGTCAATGGAGGTTCAGCTCCAGGATCGGGGGGACTGACGTAGCTGTCTCTGGAGGTTCAGGTCTAGGCTTGGGGGAACTGACGTAGCTGTATCTCTGCAGGTGTGTTCCGCTGTGGCCCCACCTCTGTTCATGCCATCAAGGTGGGACACACACACCTGAAGTACGACGTCCCATTTGTTTTTGCTGAGGTCAACGCGGATGTTGTTGACTGGCTGGTTAGTACACACACACACACACACACACACACACACACACACACACACACACACACACACACACACACACACACACACACACACACACACACACACACACACACACACACACACACACACACACACACACACACACTTTGAATATTGATACAAGCAGGTAGGAGTTAGGTCATCTTGCACAGGGATGTCTACAGACTGTCAAGATTGAGCTTAGAACCCAGAACCTTTCAACACACACAGCCTTTGTGAAATCAAG
>JAXIVH010000024.1:2203418-2238418 GCA_036785325.1 Urophycis tenuis | reverse complement strand
CAACCGCTGACGTGCGACAGCGTGAACGTGTCGGTGGTGGCCACGGACCAGAACAACCCGGCGCTGGTGTACCTGTCTGAGAGCAACATTGTGCTGCAGGACCCTCCCATCGCCATCACCGTGAGACACACGCACACACACACGCACACACACACGCACACACACACGCACGCCGCACACCATGGTGATGACAGCACAGACGTTCTGTACCTGACGAGACAGAAAGACAGAAAGAGACGAGGCAATGGAGTGCAACATGTTTCAAGTTTCAAGTTTCAACAAAATATGTTCAACAACAGTTCATATGCAACCATCAGGTGTTCTTAGCTCAGATGACATTAGATGAGATTAGATATATTGGATTAGATTAGGCGTTGACATCTCAAAGTGCCAGCTACAGTCTGGCTGAGCGGTTTGTATTGTCACCCAAAGTCGCTGTGGAATGTGAGTTAATCTCCATACAGGTCAGGACAGGTAACTGCTGCCCCCAGATAACGTGCACTTCTGCCAACGATGCTGTTTGACCGCTTTGTGTGTTTCACACAACAGCACACATACACACACACACACACACACACACACACACACACAAACACACACACACACCTCAAAGTTTGTGTTGAGCACATTAATTCTACTTGTCTTTTTTCTGGAAGTATATATTATATGAGCATAAGCATCTTGTAAGCATCCTAGGGCTACCAGCTAATTAATCCAATGTGATTTGGATGAAAGCACCTGCTAAACGACTGAATGGCTGTTCTACCATATTGGGTGTTGTTACAGTTCCATGGCAGGGTGTGATCAAGGTTCATGCAGAGAACCGAGAACGGTTATGGTTCCTGTGACCACCCCCCCTGGTTGTGTCCATAATGCGTGTGAAGACGTGGATGATGATGAAGGGCCGCGGGCCCACCTGTGTTCCAGGTGAAGGGTGTAGCTCGGCTTTACCAGCTGCTGGAGGTGGATGTGGCCTTCACCAACCCCCTGCTGGAGACGCTGCGGAACTGCTTCTTCACCGCCGAAGGCAGCGGCCTGCTCCTGGACTCGGTGGAAGAGCGGTGTGTGTGAACATAGTGACTCTGTTGTTCATATGGACTGTCTCTATCATGTATGACCTCCATATTGAATGTATTCAGAGTTTGGATGCCTTCCCCAAGAGTCTACCGTTATTTTTCAGTTCACTACTATTCTATACCTATATCTATACCTATATATTAATATATATATTCACTACTAAATCTATATTCTACCCTTTAGCAACTATTACAGCATTGAGTCTGACGTAGTTGTGATGCCTTTTATTATATGAGTGGGTTATACCAGTGTATTAACGGTGTGTTTTTGCACGTCTCTCACCCAGTCTACCGGACCTGAAACCCAATCGCCGCATTCGGGTGCTGCTGAACTTCTTTCCGTACAGGATCGGACGGAAGACCCTGGCCGTCGACTTCGATTGCTCCGCTTTCAGGAACGTGAAGGCGAGCATCACCATCGATGTCACACGTTGAGGCGAGATCACTCCGTCACCATGGTGACGGGATGGGACCTGTTGAAACACAAAGATGAATCCAGTCAACATGGTGATGGGATGGGACCTCATCGAAACAGAAAGATTTTTGCAAGGGGGATGGGGAAAGTTTCTTATTATGTTTTGCTGGTCAATTATTTGTTTACGATTCATTGTTGTCTATGTTCTGAGACAGTTGTGGTTTGTTTTAGGCCAACTCAGATCTTGCTATCTGTTAAGTTTCTTTGCCTCTTCATTCCTGTGTTCAGTGAAGAATAGTTTTAGATCACCATCTTGCGGCTAGAAAAAGAAGAAGCACAATGTGTCTAACTTGGGGGGGGGGGGGGGGGGACAATGTCGTTTGTTTGTCTTTCCAATGTCAATAAAAACGCTTGACACAAAATCAACAAGCATCTCAGTTAATATTGACATAACGATACATCGATACACTTAAAAAAAAAAAAAAGCTGGTCTGAAACCTCGCGATACTTAGTGTGTCATCGTGTGATTCGGCTTTTTTTTTTTTGCTTCTACGTGGTTTCTCGTTTCTCGAGCAGCGAAAGCGAAGCTCCACGGTCGGAAAGTTGAACCCTCCGCCCCGCGGACCGTGGAACCTCCTGGAGACGGCCAGCCCTTCCCCTTCCGCGTCCACTACACCAGAAGACAGCGTGGGCCGGTCTGACATGAGCCGGGACCGGGGAGGAGGAAGACCACACAAAAAACACGCATTTGTCGAAGCTGTTGCGGTAGACCTAGCGTAGCATTAACTGTAATTTGACGACACCAACAGAGACTAGGTAGAGTTGTGCTAGTTCTGAGTCACTCCGCGGAGCACTGCAGCCGGTAAGTGACCGTGTTGCGCTGCTAGCCGGTGCTAGTAGTTAGCTCGCCAGCTAGGCTCACAATGTGCTAGTGGTTAGCTCGCTAGCTAGGTTTCACAATGTGCTAGCTAGCCGCCTAGTGACAAGAGCCGTGTCAAAACTACAGCGACTTGTGATGTCCTTACGCCAACGTCGTTATATAGTCCCCGCTAATATAGACCTGCTAACGTCGTCCTTTTATACTTCATGACGGAACCATGCCCCATATCCCACTTTTTGGTTCTCTGGAGGTTATTTTTTTAAGGTTCATTCAATTGAGCCCATGGGTGTACATTTACACAACCCGACTGCTGTAACGCTGCTGTCTGTCACTATTTTAAGCAGCTTCTCTTTTCTGATAACGTCCTGTGTGACATCCCCTTCACCGAAAACATTTGTTTGGTTGCATAATTGCATTATTCTGAACGTCTTGTATTGCAACTAAATCCATCTCCGTCTACAGTGGTATAAGCCTTCAGAGTTAATATATTTGGATCCCGTGGTATTGAAATGTCGCCCTGGTCTTTGCTTGGGGCGGTAGGCTGGTAAGATGCCTCCCAGATGCAGGTGGTTGGAGCTGAAGCAAGCAGGGAACGAGTGCTTCAAGGCGGGCCAGTATGGAGAGGCGTCCGAGAGATACAGCCAGGCTATCAAAGAGCTGGAGAAGGCGGGTGAGTTTCTGCACACATCTGCTTCTGTTGTCTGTGTTGTCTGTGTGCTGTAGATTATATAGATTAGATAGTTTTTATTCTTGGTTTTACTTTCTCTTCTCTCTCTCTCTCTCTATATCCATTCATACATCATACTTGTGTATTTATCCTCGGCAACACCCCAGAGTACAGTTTAAGTTGTATGTTTGAATGGGGAGGTGGCATTTGGTACTTGGTTGACTACTTCCTACCTTCTGCTTCCTGTGCAGGCAAGAAGAGCCCGGACGACCTGAGCATTCTGTACTCCAACCGGGCCGCCAGCTACCTCAAGGATGGGAACTGCAGCGAGTGTGTGAAGGACTGCAACATGTGCGTACTCACAGGCTCTCTATCCTGTCTCTCTGCGATCTCTCTCCTAGTCTCCTCCTCTCTCCATGATTGCATTTCTCCCTCTCTGTTGAACTGGTTGTGTTAAGTTATGTTCTGACGCTAGTAAGATGATGTGATCTTGGAATGCATAAAACCTGTTGTCTAAAACTGGTTTGTTGTTGTATCTGGACCTGGACTAGGTTTCTTCCTGGTTGCAGGTCTCTGGAGCTGATTGGCTGCTACTACCTCAATTCCTTCCTGGTTGTTGTAGTATCCTGGCGCTGATGTGGTGGTGTTACTGAGGTTCTGCCCTGATTGCAGGTCTCTGGATCTGGTGCCGTTTGGGGTGAAGTCCCTGCTGAGGCGGGCAGCAGCCTACGAGGCCATGGAGCGCTACAGGCAGGCCTACGTGGACTACAAGACCGCCCTGCTGGTGGACTGCAACATCCCTGCAGCACATGACGGAACCAACCGGTAGGCATTGTTTCCTATTTTGTGACGCTATTGAGGCGTTCAGCAGATTGCTTCCAAAGCCAATTGAATCCAGACGAAAGTCATTAATGAGCAGTGAGGCAGTGTCTCACTCAACGATGCCTATGGGTGATCTAACCCTGACCCGAACCCTGACCCTGTCCGTTAAGCAGAGGAACGGCTCTTTAATGATAAAAATGCTTCTTTATTCATTATAAAAAAACTGCACCATGTCACATTTGACAAATGAAACATGGACTCACGACTAATGGATGATATTGTACTGAGCCTGTCGCTGACCCGGTTTCCCAGGATGACCAAGGTCCTGACAGAGATGGACGGGCTGTGCTGGAGGGAGAAGCTACCTGCCATCCCAGTGGTACCGATGGAGGTCCGAGAGAGGCTGGCCCAGCAGGCCAGACAGAGCGCCAACACCTCCCAGCAACAGCAACAGCAGCACAATGGAAGCGGGGATGTACCCGGTACGCAGTCAGCACACATGTAGTCCTGGTCCACCCGCGACCCGGCCCGCCCAGGCCCACTGCATGTACTGTATCTATGGCCGCACTGAAACCCAGAACGATGACTAGAACGGGGCTTTATGACGCTCCAACCAATTGTGTTTGTAAGTAGATGTGTGGAATAGTATGAGGACACAATGATTCAATCGCTAATGCCTTGACAGATACCCTATATGTTTTGAGGATGCAGAAATGCAGATCCTAAGCGCTGCCTTTGTAGAAGTAATGAATTGCTGTACATTGGCAGCACGGCAGCAATACAATAGCAATGTGCAGTATCTAATGCTTCAATTCTAATATCTTTTTACTATTTTTTTTAATTTGGTTACTAATTGTTTTATTTGTCTGTTTTAAAAAGTTAAGCTTATGAGAAAAAAAACCTAGTATTTGGAATATCCACTTAAACAAAAGTTGCCATACATCAATGCTGATCGAAAATGACTTTAAAATGTGTTATCAATAAAATCCCATCTCATAACTGATATTCTACAAATAAAAAATGCTGGCCAGCGAGAACCTCCCATCCATGTTTGTACAGTAGCCCAGAGTGGACAAACGGCTCTAGAGAGGACACTATCATATCGACTGTTAGGTTCGCCATCTTACTTCTAAGCTGTGACTTATAGTCTTACAGACTAATTAACTAGATACATAAATAATAATGGTAAATACTATCAAGGATCCTCATCACTTGACACCTGGGTACTCAATGCTGCCATAGAAGATTTTGAACTACCTACTGGCAACTTTCAGTTATTACTGAGTCATAACAGACTTTCACCAAAAGTCGTAGATACTGCAGTTCGCTTTTGTTTCAAAAATATCTCCCTGCATTTCTCTTATCTCTGCATGACTGCATGCATTACTTACTGAAGTGTGTGTATAGATTATGTTAAGCAATTTCCTTGGTAATGTTGTTACTGATATATGCCCAAGAAAATAATGGGAATTTACGCTAACAATTTAGATACACTTGATGGTGTTGTGTGTAGAACCTTCTGTAAGGATCGGTGGAACTAACTTTAGACAAAGGAACCAGTCAGCCTCCCCAGGGATGTGCTGTTCTCCACAGCTCTGGGTAGGTTTCACTTACCAGGAATCTCTCCCACCATGTGACACACACACACACACACACACACACACACACACACACACACACACACACACACACACACACACACACACACACACACACACACACACACACACACACACACACACACACACACACACACACACAATGGGTGACTGGCTTTTTTGATTCCAATAAAACTAATAGTATATTTATTTTCCTTTTGTTTTCCCCTTACGTCCACCCCTCTTGCTCCCTCTCTGCTCGCCCCCCCCCCCTCCTCCCTCCCTCTCAGCTCCTAGTCAGCAGGATGTGCGCAGGGCCCAGGTTCTGAAGGATGAGGGGAACTCCCTGGTGAAGAAGTCACAGTACCAAAAGGCCGTGGAGAAATACAGCCAGAGTCTGAAGCTCAACCCCACCGAGATCACCACCCTCACCAACAGGTTTGGTCCTTCTACCTCCAGCTCCCTCGCTCCGTCAGGCCGTCATCCAACCACTCACCATCCCAGCTGCACCCCACCGCTCTCATTTACCTCCCTCTATCACTTCATCAGTCCATCCATCCTTCCTCCAGCTACAGAAAGGTCTGCTAAATGGAGCGGCCTAGTTTTGAAACGCTGTGATTCATCAGCTCCCCACACACCTGTTTACCCATCTATTTCTTCTGTTCTTCACTCTGCTATTAGCCTGTCATGTACCACAGTGTCACTGCCTCCCTCATGCCTGAGCAAATCACCCCATGGTGCAACATGGCTCCTAACGTGTGTGTGTGTGTGTGTGTGTGTGGCTGTGTCCAGGGCTCTGTGCTACCTGTCACTGAAGCAGTACAGGGAGGCAGTGAGGGACTGTGACGAGGCTCTGGTGATGGACAGCAGCAACATCAAGGCGCTCTACAGGAGGGCTCAGGCACACAAGGAGCTCAAGGTGACCAGGATGTTAAATCATACATATTTCATACAAATCATACATGTATACACACACACACACACCACACTGAGCCCTTTTTAAATGATCCATTAGTGACATCACAAGTTGGAACCCCCAGACGTCTCTCCCTATGTGTGACATATGACATCTAGATGGATCAAGTGTTCAGTCACCCCCCCCCCCCCCCCCCATGGTTGAATGGCTCTGTGTTGTCTTTCAGGACAGCAAAGCCTGCATGGAGGACCTCAACAGGCTGCTGAGGGTGGAACCAAAGAACACGGCTGCACTGAAGCTCCTGCAGGAGGTCCAGAAGAAGAAGTGATGGCCCACCAGGACGGTGGAGAATGTGGGAACAATCATGTGACTGCCTGTGGGGGAGGAGGCTCGTTGGTGGGGCAGGGACATGATTGGTCCGTTTAGGAGGACAGAGAACAGGGTCACCGCCTTCCCTTGAAACGCATGCTGGGAATTTTTTTTTTTTTTACGTTGGTCCGTTTTGAGTGAAACGAGTGCTGGTGTGGCCCGGCTTCTGTTTTAAGTACAAACTGACAATTATCAGTTTATCTTTGGTCCGGTGTCTTCCAATGGCCCAAAGATAAACTGCAGAGTTTCCAGCTGCCTCAACAACTCGCTCCCCTCTGCCACCCGAGCCTTCAGCATATCTGAGTTTCTGTTGGAGTTAACGTTTTGCTGAGATATTTGTTGTTTACTAGTATTTATGAATGTTAATGTCACACCCACATACCCATAATTCTTCAATAGTTCAACGGAAACCTTCAACCGTCGATTTTAAAATCACATCCTCCTGCCTTTACTGTTAAGTAACCCATCACCAGTTGCAGGCATTATTATGATCTGTAACCCTTGTTTTCTTGTTTTTGTTTGGACCTGGATGTCAGGTGTGCCTCGTTCATATCCCGAATGGTTTCATTGACCCGACTAGCTGGCTAGTTTCTGATTGGCTTAGACCGTGGCTTGTGTGATGTCATGCCAAGTTGCATCACATGCACTAAAGTGAGCCTACCAGAAACGCGTTTCAAATAAATCTGCTTGCTGATGATGTGGTTTGGTCACCTCTTTGGTAAGGCTGAACCAGAAATCCCACGTTGATGAGGGTGATTCATTGGTTTCACTGTGAAGGGTTGGATCTCTCACCTTCTGCTCCACCCTGGAGAGCAGCAGCAGCATGTTGGTTTATCATCATGATGACCTCCCACTACGGGACGGTTTGGTAGTATTTTCTGTTTAACTTCAATGCCTCCTGGGGACTCCATCGCTTGGTTTTTAGATGTGTCCTTTTGCCCTTCCAGTTCAGTGGACCTGGGTGGAGAAAGCCCAACACACACCATGCAAACTGGACCACTTTATCAGTGTTCCTTAGGGATTTCATCGTGTTCTGATCGACAGCAGCCGTCCCCAGTTCACCTTCATGTAACGCATACTGAGGATGTGCTGTGTGTTTTGCCTGCTTCCAAATACTGCAAATGTAATTTAAAGACAACTGTTTACCTGTTTGAATTACCTTTCCAATAAAAAAAGTTCTTACTTGGTTCCTTGGTGTTCTGTGAGCCATTTGATCAGACTTGTGAGTTACTCTGGTCACTATCAATGTAGTGCACTACTTTATACCGACATTACACTAACAAATGTACATATGATGCACATTTATTTCTGCACTATATCCCATGACGCATTGCATTTTTCATCCAATTGAGATGGATGTGGGTTCTCTATGCAAAATAACTTGCCACAGGGTGACACCCAACACATCTGCTTGCTTATGCCACCAATACGTGTCATTCCAATTGTTGTCCTGCACATTAGTGTCCAATTCCCCCTGTACCCTGAATAGTGTTTTAGTGTTCCATATATACGTATGTAGGGAATGAGGGCACAAGTGAGCCATTTTGAGCACAGCCCATGGCCCAGTCTCCAAGAGGGCCCTTAGTCAGACTCCTCTAGCCTTACAGTAGCTGCTGTGGGTATGGTGTGGCTGGTCTCTACGCCTGTGCTTGTATCTTAGTTATGTCTGCCAAACATCAGATTCAGTGACACCTGGGGGTCTTGGTAATGTGAAGATATGTAGTAGATACATCTGGGCAGACACTCCCACCTGTGATGTCACTTTTGGGTTGATTATAAAATGGCTGCCATCAGCTCATCAACATCACACCTGGGGGGTCAAATAGGGGCCCTTTAATAGAGGTCAATACAATGGCCTCCCTACATGGTCTATAGTTTTACTCACATGTTACCGCACATGTTAACATTAAGGTTGGACGTGCACAACCAGAGCGACAGGTCACAATAAACAGAGCAGGGAAGCTTCTCAACTGATAAAACTTTTATTTTCACTTTAAATTGTCTTTTACATCTTTGTCCTGTTTATAACATGTAAGGTGAAACTAGAGTTGGAATTATTATTTTTTTTAAAAGACATACACAAATCTAGTATTACGTCAATAACCGGGGAAGAAGATGGTTAGGAAGATATTTTTTAGGGACTTTTTTTTCGGGGGTGTCTTTAAGCTAAAGTCTACGATCTCACAACCACGTGCGCTAAGCAATAAAACCGCCACAGAAGCAAAGTAGATTTTTTTTAAAGTTTTTTTTTTTCTTTTTTAAGTTTTTCCTTTTCCCAGCAGAATACTGATCAGTAAAAACAGAACGATTGTTGAGAGAGCAGATATACACACAGACTCACGGCTGCATGGGCCCCTACTCCCTCCTTATCAAGCATAGATTAACTGCCTTTTAGTTCAGCTAGAGAGAGAGAGAGAGAGAGAGAGAGAGATGGCAAGGGGTTTGTGATACTTAAATTCAGTGCATGGAAACTTGCCCTCAGCGAGAAATAAAATAAAGACATGATCTTCGTACATCTACAGGGGCGGAATGGGGAGGAGGAGGATGGTAACGATGAAGAGTATTGCGACACTGACTATTGCCTAACCGTTTAAAACACAACGCGGGCACCTGTGCGGGCCGTCCCACTGTGTAGGCAGCAGAGCGGTGATGAAACGTCCCAAACAGAAATTTGACCATACCAATAAAGATATTGAATGCTTTGAAAAATCAGGTTGTGATGTCCACTCCACGATTCCAATCAGATTCTGGAAGAAACATTTGTGTGACAATGGCCATTTAATAACCCACCCTGAGAACGCGGGGGTCTTTCCTGATTGGCTAAGACTCTGGCCTCCTTGCTGTAGAACTAGAGTGAAGACATGCCCAGCAGGGGGCGTCGTTTCCCCCCCGAGCGTCCTTCCCTTTGTGTGGGCAGAGCACAGCGGTTAGCATTCAGCCGAACCCGTGGGCTCTCTGGAGGGAGTTGGTCTGCGCGCCACAGTGCAGCCTAACCTAAGCCTAACGGGTTCAATACGGGCGGTCCGAACCCGGTCTAGAACTTGCACGGGGCTTTCCGATGTAATATCCACGACAGCCGCGTGACGCTGTAATGCATTAGCTTAGCCTCGGGACCGTACCGTTAATAAGGGTGCCTGCTCCAAAACTAAAATCGCCCACTGGTGAACCCAACGGGAGATATCTGTGGAGGCGGGCGAGCTAAAGGCGACACGGCGGCGTGGAAGCCGCGCCGTGCCCCTCGCGGGTTCGATCGCACGAGAACCGCCTGCGTTGACGTCCCGAGGAGTCTAATCGCTATACTTTAGTCAGTGTCTCAATACGGGCTGGGATGGGCCGTCTGTATGAACCTCGGCAGCACGTGACGGTCCCAGATAAACCGCCTTCACTTCTGTGGTGGAGAGAAAGAGAGAGAGAGCGTCTCCACGCTCGCCAGGGCCCGGGTGTCCCGCGCAGGAATAACTAAACATCACAGTTGTTTGTTCAAAATAAACGGACAGTTTAATAACCTTTGTTTAGAGTGGAATAAAACCAGCCATTTTGCCAGTACGCTAAGAAGCCGTCAAAGGGAGAAACTATATGAATGCATTAATCGTCTAGACAGAAGGGGGAGGGGGGGGGAAGGGAGGGGAGGGAGGGGGGGGAGGGGGAGATTAAACGATGGGAGGGGTGGGGGGAGGGATTATATGACCGGGAATGTGATCTTATATACTTAAGAGGATGGGGAGCGGATGGGTGGGGGTGGGGGGGGGGGGGGGAGGGACGAGAAAAGAAAAAATACAACTTCCACCATTAATTACATCTGTTTGTTCTGCATGTCGTTTTGTATCTGGGACCCTCCCCGTGGGTGACCACACCGCCCCCACCCCTAGCTCCGCCCCCAGCACCCCGAGAGGGTGATGGGAGTAAGGGGTTGTTCGTGTTAGGGTTGGTGTCTACAGGGGTGGGTGGGGTTAGAACACACCTCATGCTGCCAGGTTATACAGAAGGCAGCGGTGGAGACACAGCAGGTGTGTCTGAGATGAAGGGGGGAGGGGGGGGGGGGGGGGGGGGGGGGGGAGAGGGAGAGGTGGAGGGGGTGGGGGGATGGGGGGGGGGGGGAGACGAGCGCTTTAGTTCTCCCCCTCGCCGACTTCAGGCTCGTCGCACTGATGTTCTGATGTCCACAGCTGGAGGGGAGAGAGAGAGAGACAGAAGAATCATGAATCACACTTCCAACAAAACGCCCGTTGAATAGCATTAGCACAGCATTGCGTCATGGGCGTGTGCTCTTACAGTCAGGTTGTCCCTTAGTAACTGCATGATCAGGGTGCTGTCTTTGTAGGAGTCTTCGTTTAAGGTGTCGAGCTCAGCGATCGCCTCGTCAAACGCCTGGAAACACAAATAAACCCTCAACTGTCACACACCGGGCGCGCCATCAAACACGACACACACTGAAAACAAACAGCATGACTATAAACACTCAACTGTCACTGAAAACACCATGCAGTGTAAACTAACACACACCCCACACGGAAGACAGACATCAAGCACTGAACCGCTTACATGATCAGACGTTTCTAACCAACGTTGTGAAGGAGTCGCACAATACAAACGCAGACGACAGACACACTCTGGTGGAGCTTTACCTGCTTGGCCAGTTGGCAGGCCTTGTCTGGGGAGTTGAGGATTTCATAGTAGAAGACAGAGAAGTTGAGGGCCAGACCCAGGCGGATGGGGTGTGTGGGCTGCATGTCCTTCTTGCTGATGTCGAACGCGTCCTGGTAGGCCTCCTGGGAGTGGTCCACGGTAGCTGTGCGGAGGGCAGGAGGGGGCAGAGTTGAGCGTCCAGGCACAGGTGCAGCCACAGCTGTCATGACGCACTAGAATCACTTGCGTCTGCATTGACGTTTGCAAAAGATCCAATTTAGGTGTATGAGAGGGAGATGGTTAAGTTTAGATATCAGATGAAGAGATGTATGATGTAAGCGGGGCTGTGGATGGATTCTACCGACTAAAGAAGCGGGACCTTTCTGTGACTCGTCTTTACACGGACGCTGGGGGGTGTAAGCGTGAACACGCCGCTCAGCGTAGACGGACGCTGGGGCGGTCTGCAGCAGGTATGTTGTGATGAAACGCTAGCTCCACCACCAGAGCGTTCCTCTGATCAGACTCCCTGTAGCTGTGGGCCAAGATGGCGGCCATGCGTCACACACCGCCTGCAGTCGCATCTCATTAAAGAGGGAGATGCCGCCCCCATCCCCCAAATCTCCATGGCGATATCCAAGAGGGGGAGGGGTTATTTTGACAGCTGACTATTATGGGTTTCTGTTGCTTGGCAACAGGTTTCCGCAGCCCGCCTGCCTTCCTTCCTTCCTTGACAACGCACGTATCAGGATCAAAATATATATATATTTTTTTTTTTTGGAAAGATTTCTCAAATATCAGATTTGGACTGCTGAGCCACAATGTCAAGATAACGTAGCTGCGGTATTGGGTGGAGGTGGTTAGGTGGAGGTGGAGGCATCATGATCACACATGTTCTCCACCAGAGAGAAGGGAGTGAGGTGGGGAAACACAGACCCTTCTTGCTTGCTCCGGAGGCGACCTCTGACAGGTATCTGAAGTAGTCTCCCTTCATCTTGAGGTAGAACACCTTGCTCTCCGACTGGGTGGCGTTAACGATGAGGAACTTATCCAGCAGGTTCTGGAACGCGCCACAAGACACCTCAGAACGCAGCCTCCGTACATGTTAAAGACACCTTTATCCAGAGAAAAACCTCCAGACACACACACACACACACTCATTTTCATAGGGGGGGCATGGAGCGGGAGGGAACAGAGGCACCATGGGGACAGGGAGGGAGGAGCGGGAGAGGAGAGAGGCACCATGGGGCAGGGAGGGAGGAGCGGGAGGGGAGAGAGGCACCAGGGGACAGGGAGGGAGGAGCGGGAGGGGAGAGAGGCACCATGGGGCAGGGAGGGAGGAGCGGGAGGGGAGAGAGGCACCATGGGGACAGCGGCACCATGGGGTGCCAACAGGGACAGCCTGCCCTGAACAGCGACACCATGGGGACAGGGAGGGGACAGAGGCACCAGGGGGACAGAGGCACCAGGGGGACAGGGAGGGAGGGGACAGAGGCACCAGGGGGACAGAGGCACCAGGGGGACAGGGAGGGAGGGGACAGAGGCACCAGGGGGACAGGGAGGGGACAGAGGCACCAGGGGGACAGGGAGGGGACAGAGGCACCAGGGGGACAGGGAGGGAGGGGACAGAGGCAACAGGGGGACAGGGAGGGGACAGAGGCACCAGGGGGACAGGGAGGGGACAGAGGCACCAGGGGGACAGGGAGGGAGGCCCTGCATGTGGCTCACCAGCACGTCCTTGCAGATCTCCTCCAGCTCTGCCTCGATCTTCTCGCGGTACTCGCGGGCCATCTGCTGCTTCTTCTCGTTGCCGTCCGTCTTCTGCTCGATGCTGGAGATGACGCGCCAAGATGAGCGGCGCGCCCCCACCTGGCCCGGAGGAGAACGGCAGCACGTGATCAGCCCCCCTCCGCAGAGCGGACATGAGTGGACTACATCAGGGGGGGGGACAGGCAGCAGGCCACCACACTTGGCCGTCGTGCGGCGGTACGGAGACCGTACACTTCACAATATTAACATCTTGACACTTGAGACAAATGTAGCTGTTTTTTTGTTGACACAACACCGGTGTTCAGTGTTGTGTCAAAAAAAAGAAAGAGCTAAATTTGAGTCTGTTTGAGACTACGTTTGTGCATCCTTATTTAGTACCCTGTGTGGTGTTATGCTTCACATTTTGGTTCTTTGTTCTTGTTTGGTATGCCTGTGCACTCCCGGGATAGTTCCCTTGTATGTACAATCCAAAAGACGTGAGCACATTACACACCACAGGCAGTGTCTGATGAGGGCTGAAGAGGATTGGGGTTGTTGAGTCATATACCATACAGGGTGAGGGGCTGACTCATTAGCTCTGCATCATGCAGAGCATAGGAGGTGATGATTAATGCCAGCAAACTTACCACCGATAACTTACTACCGATAACGGTGTTGCATGCGGCTGTTGATGTGATCAAAACAACATATGCGGCGAAATGAAAACAAACACGTACGAATCTTGGGGCGCAAACATTGAGAGACCTAGAAATGGGGTCAAGGGCCAAACAAAAAAAGAAAAAGAAAAAAGAAAAAGTTGTGAACCCAGAAGTCTACCCCTTTAATCTGGAGGGGTATGAAGGCACTGCCCGTCCCAAGCTGGAGGAGGAGCCTAATGAAGGGTTAACGAGCCTCTCAGTCGCAGGCCGCTCGCGCTACGCGTGAGTCACAGGGTGTCTGCCGGACGTCACAGCGCCGGCCGGGCCCAAGCCCTTAGCGGGCCCTGAAGACACGCGGCTAATCCCCTTCCATTTCATTTCACTGCGATGGGTTGAGATTAAGCTTTAGAGAGCCATGCGCGCGCCACAGCTCTCCACAGGAAGCACTTAGGCGCCGTGGATGTGCCCAACGTAAATACTCTTCAGATGAGTGTCAGGATCGTTGGATTCAAAGCATTTGATTGGTTTTTGAGTGAGGGGAAAATGCTTCAGAATGACACCTACATTGAATTGATTATTATCATTTCATATTATTTCAAACAAATTTGCCTAATTTCATCTTGCTTTATAAAGGGACCCCTTTTTTTCCGTGGACATTGGCACTTGTGATGTCACAACTGGCAAGATCTTATTGACCAATCAGCCTCACACCTGGTGGTGAAACAGATCGCAAGTGCATGAACTTTATTACACTAAGGTGCTACAGGGAAAACCTGCAGCAACATGAATCAGGCATGGAGGAAGTTCTTTCTTTCGTTTCCAATGTTCTTCCTTTTAAAACACTTTTTAGAACTTGGGGTTTTGAGACCTAAATATGGGGTCAAAGGCCAACACATGGTAAGGTACCAATGAATGAACATGGGGGTTATGGGGGACCAGAGAGATGGGGGGGGGGGTACATACCACGTTCTTGTAGGCGACGGACAGCAGGTTGCGCTCCTCGTTGCTAAGCTCCGCCCCCTGCTCTGTCACAGCCTTCATGGCCGCCGTCATGTCGTCGTAACGCTCGGCCTGCTCCGCGAGCTTAGCCTTCTGGACCTGGTCGTTCTTATCCATCGCTAGGCTAGGAGACACACACACACACACAGGTTAGCTGTCAGTTTAGCCTTCTGGACCTGGTCGTTCTTAGCCATTGTTCTCAGCTAGACTAGGACATAGACAAGTTAGTCTAGAGGCTGAGTGCAAGGCCATACCAGAAGAAGGAAGGACGGTAGCATTGAGTTGCTTATAAATGCACCCAATGCAAACTAAAACCACAGGAGGAGCCGCGACGTGATGTGTAAACTGGCTGAGATTGCTGTCCGGTGAGGCCCATTGATAGTGTTATGATGGAAAGTGTGACTCGGACGCTGGCCGCTGTGGTTTCACGGCAGGGCCTGGATCCTGTTTCTAGGCTGGAAATGTCTACAAACAAAAACCAAATGGACTTCCCCTAGTTGGGCCTGGCTGCTAACCGTGTCCATTTCTACTGAACTGGGAGGAGGAAGATTTGCTTCCCATAGAGTGTGTCTACGAAAAGGACAAAAATCAAGCAGCAGAGTTTGAGCGACCGCCCCGACATCAGGACAAGTAAAGGCCCGGACACGCTGGCCTGCCGTTCCCCAGACCTCCCGCGCTCAGGCGGCTTCATGACGTAGCCACTTCTAACCCACAATACGTGAAAATGACGACTCATCAGATGAGATGAGGTGAAAAAAAAAAGACTTTTTGTGCCCGCTTGACCCAAGTGGCGCGCCGCTTCGCTCACTTTCGTTTCTCCTCTCGCGCTGCGATTCGCTGCAGCCCGGCGGCCAATCAGAGGGCTGTCGCCTCCGTCCCCGATTCAACATGCTGAATCGGCTGGAATTAAAAAAAAAAAAAAAAAAAAAAAAAAAAAAAAAACGCAGACGAGGGCTACCAAGGGTGCAGGACACGAGGAGACCGGGGCCGGGCGCTCAGCGGCGGCCCGTAGAGCCGTGACTTTCAGGGCCCACTGTGTCCGGGGCCCTCAGACAGGGTGCAGGGGCCACAGGGACTACATTGTACATCGGAAGCCCCATCCACCAAAGCCACTGGGCTGGAGAGAACGCCGGGGGGTCCGACAGTGTCAAAGGAAACGTCCCCGTCTAACACGGTGCGCTGAGTGGCGGTTTGTAGAGCCTGGAGCAGCGCAGCAGGGCGTGGGGAGGGCCAGCTTTAGCAGAGATATGAGATTAGCAGCAGCCAAGTAATCATTTAAGACCAGAGATATTGAATAGGCAGATTCTTCAGATTGGTGCTGCGTCATCGTCAGACAGGGAAGGAGAAAGTGGTTTGGCGGTCCTTGGGTTTAAAGGCCTCTCATTCACCATCGGATCGGAGGCAGAGTAGTGAGTTACGAGCCATTTCAAAATCTTATCGCTTGTGATATCACAAATGGGAGTGTCCACCAAGGTGCATGATTTCCTTGTTAAAGAGAAACGCTATGTTAAAAGGCCTACTTCAATCTAATGCTTAAACAAATGTAATGGGTATTTCCATTTCAAATCACGAGCATATTATCACATACAATGCCATCAATGTCACATAAGCGAGTAAGTTCAATTCAGTCATGCGAGTGTATCTGAACGTGTCCAAAGGCCAACTACTACTGCCTCCCACAGAAACACTACCCTTATTACTGACATTAGAGCACAAGATAAGAACAGGGGACAACCCAGCACCATGTACTCAATCCATATACTTCCTGTCAAGTCTGTCAATCATTTCACCATGTGATCCCCCTCTGGATAGACCAACGACAGCAGGAGAGCCAGGGGGTGAACGACCGCGAGAGACGGCCAGGTTTGTTAAACTTTGAATCTTAACGACTGATCTAGACTGTGGCCTGAATGAGGGGAAATGCATGCTGAAGTTTCCTGAAGTCTACAGATCTGTAGAATTGGCCCGTGGGGGAATTGAGAGTCTTATAAGCTCTTATTTAGGAAACTTCCAAGTTAATTGGAATGGCCTTTAAGGTGCGATCAGCCAGCAGGTACATTCTTACATGATGCATTATTAATTTAGGAGACACCTATAATGAAAGCAACTCACGGTGAACATAGACACAGGTTTTGGTTAGATAATGAATACCGAAATGGGTAATTAAGGAGCACATCGGGGTTGGACTGAATACAGGTCGTTAAGGAGCAGGTAAGGAATGCCACTCTAGGGTACCAACAAGAAAGGCATTGGTACAAGCATGTTATCTTCCTCGTCTGATTTACCTCCACTGCATGATGTCCATCAACCTCTGTTCCTAATGAACATTCAAGGCGATTGGTGGTGTGAAATCCAGGCGGGGAATATTCCCTTTTAAAAGGAAAGTGCCATACAGGAGATTGTGTGACATTCTGTAACTCCATATTAGAGCTCCACATTCTGGGCCCCAGGGGCGGGTTCTGGCCATGGCCACACTTTGAGAACCCCCTGTACCGGATGGGATGTGAGCCAGGATCAGCCTGGCGGAGCAGAACCATCCAGACAGGTTGTTTGACGACCAGACGAATGCAGTTAAACTGCCTGAGACGCTGGGCATTTTTTTCCCAGCCCAAGAATCAACACACCCGTGTTCTGGTTTCAAATATTAAATATTGGTTTCATAATACCAGCCACACAAGGTAACACAATGCTGTGTTTACGTTGGACATCTATTCGAACCGTGGGCTCTGTTGCAGTTTGTACCTTCTTTTGTGCAGCCCATTTTACATTTAGACTGCACCACCTTAACACGGCCGAGTCCCACCACGATGGTACAGAACCTCGCTACTTTGCACCACACACACACAACACCATCACACCAGACCAGAACCGACTGGACACCAGAAACGCGCTTACAACGTCCACCCCCCCCCCCCCCCCCCCACCAAATCCAGCCCAAAGCCTCTGGTAGACCTTTCCCCTGGTGGTCCTTCCCCATCAGAGAAGACACCGCCTCACCTTCCACAGCCAAGATCCATGGACGAGCCCTGGGCCAGCCCCTATCACAGCCTTATCTGTGCCTTATCCCACAGTTAAGCACCCTCACCTTTACACTAGGTACAAACTCTTCTCACAAATTATGTTTACCAAAGTCGGAATAAACCTTGCTAATGCAGTGGAAAATCAAGTTTTACATTTTTTTATGTATATATGAAAACTATTCAATAGTTCATTAAAGCAGGTCTCCATTTCCATTCATTCATTTCCAACTTGTTATTTTAGACCAGGACACTTGAGTAAATAGCACACTTTCTCAGTTAACCAACAATGGAGGAAAGAAATGCTTCCTTATTCCTTATCATGTGTTGTATCTGTCTAGGTATTTGGTTGACAGAGAAAACATGCCGTGGGGCCAGTTCACTTGTCCTAAGGACTAAGCTCTGTGTTAATTCATGCTAACATTAGCATGCTGTTAAACGCTAGTGTGGGTCTTGGTATCCAGGCATCAGGCCTAGCTGTAACATAACCCCAGGGCAGACAAGAGGCTCCATTTCAGCTTCCATCAAAATGTATTCATATTACATTTTTGGGAGTGTGAGCTGGTGATCTTTAAAAAGGCGTGGCCGCCCTGGCTGAAAGACAGCAGGTTTAGCAGGTTTTCAGCTGGACAGGCGTGGGCGATACCTTCGTCACAGTAGTGTGCCCACAAAACGGGCCCTTGCACTATCGAGTACAGCTTGATATGCTGTAAGGGATTTAAAATAAAGGTCCTTTTACATTGAATTGTTTTGGATTGTTCATTGCCATTTTTTTTTATAAAACAAAAATAATGCTGAAGTGGACTGGGACACATGTGGTGATCCCCATTCATTTTAATGGCATCATGGTTGATTTTTGGCGGCCCTAGCCTAAGAGAAAATCAGTTTAGCCAATGAATCACAAGCATGTATCTTTGTCAGTCACCACGGTCATTGTAGATACACTGTCAGAAATGTGGAGGTACTTAATAGCCAATTTATCAACACAGTCCTGTAATTGCATCCATTGTGGCAATTAACTACATTTACAGACCTGTAATTATCTCCATTCCATGTATTGACCATCCGTCTTGGTGCCAGTCGCTGCCACGTGAAGTTGTATCGCCACCGTTTCGTTTTGGATGCCAACTTTGTGAGGAATCGCCTACTTTAAAAACTAAAACCTAGCGATGGCTCAGCCACTTCTGAAACCCCTCCTCACCTGCTGCACTATGTTACACACACTAAAAGCATGCCCTGGGGGGATGGAAATCCAACTCCCAGACGTAGCTCAACTTCTGTTCTCTTCTGTAGCTGTTCAATGTTGTCTACTCTTTACTCGTCAAAAACTAAAAACTGGTTCTTGTTCATGTAGAGCATTGTAAAGGGTTTTATATTTCTGAATAATACATTTTGTTTTTGTGAGCCAAATATGCCTTTTGCCACTTTAAATTGATAAGAGTAGTATCTTTTTTTCTTTGCCATTTTTTTATGAAAGCTGAAAAATATTGTCAAATAACGAATAATTGATAAAGTGACAAATGAAAATAACATGGGGTATTATGTTATGCCTATATGGCTCACCCTGAACCAATCAGAGTAGACCCGGAGGAGTGGCTCCTGTGAGCTAGGCTCAGGGGCCTTCAGCCCACGTGTGTAACATCCTGTCTGTAGTCACTTCCACCTCGGCACCAACGCCTGCAACTGGATACAGTGACATACTCTGATACTAGTGTCCAAGAGAGTTTATTCTATGCACCAAGGAGGGATTATTTAATTAATGATGAAATGCTCTTACTCTTAAGGAAAGACGTCAAAATCATTAGGATTTCTCCATCAGTAGTCAAAATAATTGACAATACTAATCCCAAATTCTAGAAAATAGCTTGGTGTGCCAAGTGTACAAAGCCAAATGTTAATTTAACAACAAACCACCATTTCAGGGGGGAATTGCCAAATCATAGCATGCCCACTGCACAACTTCCAAATACATTAATAATTAGTGGAGTAGATGTTGAAATATGCCATTACCTGAGGTCCTAGTTTATTTCCATGTGCCAACTTCATGCCCAATAAATGCTTAAAATATATACTACTAATTATACATACACTATTAATTATAAATATAAATTATAAATATACATATATATGCATACATATACATAGACATCCTTATTTCCCGTCTGGGATAAAAAAAAGTAGGTCTACATCATCATCCTATCTGTATTCAATGTATACACCCTAGCAGTGGTGCGGCACTGCGACCACCCCATTGGACTGAGCCCAGGCGCGTCATAAAAGGATGAGGCCTTTACATTACACACGCGTGTGTGTACCTCACCGCTGTCACACAGGCCCACCACAATCGATCCGACACGAATTCACCAGTCGGGCAACCTTGACAATCACTAGATTACAAGATATAAGCGAGCGTCCGTCTTAAAAACCACAACCAATTAGCGCACCCTTTCGCTGCAAACGTCGATTGAACCCGCTATGAAATCGCCATAACGAGTGCGCTCCTCCCGGTGCAGACACCCCCCCCCCCCCCCCACCCACCCCCATTCCGGTAACGACCACCGAACATGTCGGTAGGGGGTTGTGCCGTCCGTGACGCCCCTCTGTCGCATTCCCTTGCGGATTTTTTTTTTTAAGATGGAGAGATATTGCCCTTAACTAGAGCTGCGGCGGCGGCGGAAGAAAATTCCGCACGCCGTTCCTCTCAGCCTTTTTTTTTCCGCAAGGCCGCGCGGAAAAACAGGCGGAAGGAGCGGCCGCGCTCCGCCGCTGCTGCGCCTTGCGGAATTTCGAAGAAAGGAGCGATAACAGCAGAGCGGCGGCAGAGCGACGGCAGAGCGGCCGACGCTCTGTCGTCGCTCTGCTGTTATCGCTCCTTTCTTCGAAATTCCGCAGCGGTGGAGCGCGGCCGCTCCGCAAGAGAATGCGGCAGAGCCCGTTACTTTAGCATGGATGCTAAAGCTCAGTGACCCAATTCGGTCGGAAAACGTGGAAGACAGTCGAGCGGCGCGTACGAGGTCGATCTAAATGTCACGTAAGCCGCGCCGCTGTTCGTTGTGAAACGACGACGACTCGAGTCGTGTTCCCGTTTTTAACGCGAACGCGACGGTAGCGCCCAGGGGAAAGGCTGCGCGTTAACTTGCGCTGGGCGGCAGCGGAAAAAACACCGCAACGCGGCGAATGCGCGCAGCGAGCACACACACCAGCGATGACCAATCCCCCCCACCCCCACACACACACACACAACCTGTACCTATTTTACACACAGTTCCTCTCCAAAACGTGTTCCGTGTGTCACCTCTGCTCGCTAGCATAGCCTCCTAGCGCCCAGTACACACCCGATGGGCATAACGGTCATACGCTGGCGCGGCTAAGCTGTCAAAATGGCTAAACTCGCCTTCCCCTCCCTTCCACCACGGTCCGATATGCACCAAATCACACCATCCCACTCGGTGATTTCGCCCCAAATACGCTCATTTAGGAGCCATCCGGGGTCGGGGACACCCTTGGGCGTCTAAAAGCGAGTGTTTTTGAGAGCCGTTGTCTCCTTACGGTTCAGCCCCGCACCGTCTCGGCCTAAGTCCTTGCGCCCAGCTCCGGACCACAATAGGCAACCTTCCGCCGCAGAGAGGCGCGACTGGGCCGTCGGGGGCCCGCTTGACTGGTAGGTCGGTCCACGCCAAACCGCCCTAATTTACCCGTGAATAACGTGTCGTCGAGCCGATATAGAGGTGGAACTCACGTTTTCGAGTGCGCTGGGAGAGGATCCTGCTATTTATTCTCGGGGATGATGTGAGTGCTCGAGCCGTCCTGCTGCTCCGGGGATTCAGGGCAGTACCACTTCCGCCTGCTCTGACACTTCCGCTTCCTCTACAGCCCCACCCCTCCCCCACGCCTGTAACCATCGCGACCGTGCCGCGGGGCTTTCCGGAGCGTCTTGCAGGGGCTTTGACGTCACGCGAGGACCCATGGCAACCGCGACGGGGATGACGTGCTCCGCGTCGCCATGGTAACTGTCTCTCGTCTCCGGCCCGTTGTGTGTGTGTGTGTGTGTGTGTGTGTGTGTGTGTGTGTGTGTGTCTGTGATTGTGTGTGTGTGTGTGTGTGTGTGTGTCTGTGATTGTGTGTGTGTGTGTGTGTGTGTGTGTGTGTGTGTGTGTGTGTGTGTGTGTGTGTGTTTGTGTGTGTGTGTGTGTGTGTGTGTGTGTGTGTGTGTGTGTGTGTGTGTGTGTGTGTGTGTGTGTCGTCGTATTGTGAGTTCACTGTCGTGTCACAAGACCTGGCATTGGTTAACAACAAGTCATTCAACTGGAATGTATTATGGTAATCATAATTGTCACTCTCACCCCATCTTTGGAGGAGGTCTATATTTCATGTCTGATGTTAATGTAAACACATTTAAACATGTTTTATCATGCATAACCTTATGATGACTTTGGGATAACAATTACTAAGTGAGTGATTGAGCCATACAAAAACATTTGCAGTTGACTTTACTGTATACAACCAACAACCAACAACAATGGATGAATGGATAAATGCTAGAAATAAATCAAATAAAAAAATCTGCCTAATCCTAATTTAGGATAAAACTCAATAGTTTGAAGCCCCGTGCTGCAGTCTAACCTAAAGGCATCCATACAGCATGGTGAACCAGCCCCTATCTGCCCCTATATATAATTTAATTAAAATTGTATTTATTTAACATAGGTATTTTTCAGTTATTTGCATCCAAAAATGTATTTGTGTATTCTTCTGGTATCAAGCTGTATAACATGATTATGACACATGCCTGCACTGGCGTTAAACTAACAAGGAATTGCATTGCTCCACTGTTCAACTGTAACTCACTGCACTGTGATTGACAGCTAGCTTTTGCTTTTAGCATGTTAAGACATGAAGGCGAAGCTCTACCTAGGCACTGTGACAAACCCTCCCATAGATATGAACCCTCCCACTTTTTGCAATGTTATGTCCCGCCCTCAACCTCCAGTTTTATGCAGACGTCTCACGAAAGTCATTGGCCACACGCCACCTGACCAGGCCTCATCAGGCCTTTATCAGCAAAAACTATCTGCTGCTTCGGATCAAAGTGTCACAACCACATTTCCCAGGCTTGTTGCCATCATGTCATATATCTTTCAAGTAAGATGACAGAACCTCGCGTAGGAGGGGTGTGATGAAGAGGGAGTACTTCCTGTGGGGCCGGAAATACATCCTGGTGTCAGTAGAGATGAGCTGCAACACCATGTGTACTTTTCAGTTTCTGTGTTTGTGAGCATCTCGACATGCAACAGCATGT
The DNA here is from genome assembly GCA_036785325.1 of Urophycis tenuis. Classification (NCBI taxonomy): domain Eukaryota; kingdom Metazoa; phylum Chordata; class Actinopteri; order Gadiformes; family Phycidae; genus Urophycis; species Urophycis tenuis. Next base: position 2,215,329 of record JAXIVH010000024.1, on the reverse strand, counting down.
TAACGCAATCATCTTCAATACAAGTGGACATCTCATCAACATATCTCTTGTTGCCTACTTTTGAACATTACAATTATGGGTTTGAATATTATTTCTGAAACTACCACTATTATGTTTCTTGTAAATGATGTTTACAAGGAGCACAATGTGTTTTTTTTTATGTAAAATAAATTAACATGAACATTAATGTGATGGGTATCTTGAGCAATGGTACTATTCAGAGGTATTGTACAGCTGTACAAAAAAACCTTTTCATTGTGTTGTGTTTGGGAGTTCTTGAAAGTTTACTTTCCCCTCTTTGGAGGGTGTGTCTGGTTTTTTTTTGTTGTATTTGTTTACTATTATTAAAAACGGCAGATAAAACAGAATGATCATAATTCACAAAAAAACACAGATAATCAGACGTCATAAAATATGTGCGGTCGTTGTCTGGAGGTTAAATAACGGCCTCATGGAACGTAAGTAGGAGTTACGTCATTAGCCCCTCGTCCAGCACACATGTGATGCTGTACCTCCCTTCAACAGCCGCTAGAGAGAGCTAAAGACTCGCCTAATTGTAAGATTTAAAACTTAATGCCACGCAAGCTTTGTTCAAATTTGAAGCTTAAAACGTGAAGCAACTTCGATTTTTAAAAAATACTTCAATTAAATTAAATCAAATCAATTAAGTCAATGTCAAATATCACAACAATTATTTCAGAGCGTTTGACTCCCAGGGCCAAACTCTTTCATGTTCAGTAATGACTTTTGTCTGATGTCATTATAGGTTACTTTTGATAGATACTTTTTACTATTTATTCGTTTCTTTAATTTTATTAATTGTAATTCAAGTAATTCTTTCATTGAATTAATTATAAACACAACAATAGCATTATGATGAACGTTCCGACCGAGCTTAGACAGGTTGGGCTTTCCCTCTCTATAAATGTATAAGTATGAATAATTCCTGTGCTGATATTGTCTCATTGTCTCATGTACTATACTCTGTTATACTATACTCTGTTATAATATATACTCTGTTTCCTTGGGCTGGGGGTAAAGTGGGTGGTTTATCATATGAATGATAAACATGGTCTCAAACCTGACATTATAAAATGGTGTCATTTCTGGTGTGTGTGTGTGTGTGTGTGTGTGTGTGTGTGTGTGTGTGTGTGTGTGTGTGTGTGTGTGTGTATTACCTTTAAACAATTATAGGAGAAAACAATTAACATATGATACAATGAATACATGAAGCACATACTGATACACAATACATGACCTCCAGCAGACTAACATAGTACCACAGTACTAACATAGTACCACAGTACTAACATAGTACCACTGTACTAACATTGTACCACAGGACTAACGTTGTACCGCTGTACGTCCTGTTCAGAATATGATGCATATTAGAAGTTACAACTCACCAAATCAACTCTTTACGTATCTTCATAACCATCTTGTATGAGACCAATACATTTAATCAATGAAACGCCAATACTGGTCTCATCAATAAAGAATTCATCACACATTCAGTTCTTGTGATTCCAGATGTAATCTTAAAACGTGAATGGGTTACCAGGGGATATATTGGCTGTCACTGTTATAAGGAACCCACAATACACTTCACAACCATGAAGAAATACCATTGAACAGCTCCCTGTGACCACCAGTAGAAGGCTGTGGTTTGTACTGGGCAGCTCCCAGTGTAACCAATAGAAGAATGGTTGTTTTATGAATGATGTAGCTCTGTCATAAACCCTCCCCTGTCACCGTGAATATAATATAAATTATATCATAAATTATAATGTAATAATAATTCTAGTATTAATTATAAATGTAATGGATCATCTTGTGGTTAATATCATTGGGTTGGAGGGCACCTCAATTAGTTAGTACACACAAAGACACGCACGCACGCACACACACACACACACACACACACACACACACACACACACACACACACACACACACACACACACACACACACACACACATACATATGGAAGGCCATAAGGGTCAAAACTATGACATTTACATCACATTTAGAGCATTTAGCAGACACTTTTATCCAAAGCGATTTACAAAGTTTACATTTGTCATAAGAAGGTGAAACATTTCATTTCACATTTCATTTCATCGCCGCTAATACAGTAAGAAAGTCACCAGAACAAGTTTCAAGCATTTCAATTACTAGGTTAACCATTGCTAGTATACAACATCTCTGACTAAGTGCCAAGTTACAAAGAGCGATTAAAGTGCCAAGTTACAAAGAGTAATTAAAGTGCCAATACATACAACAAATAAGAGCATGAGGGTAGGGTTATGCAGGGTTCAGGTGAACACTGAACAAGTGGGTCTTGAGTCTCTTCCGGAAGATGGGGAGTGACTCTGCAGTCCTGACATTGGCAGGGAGCTCGTTCTACCACTGCGGTGCCAAAACAGAAGAGTTGAGATTTCGCCATCCGACCTTTTCCTCCTTTTAGTGATGGCGGTACCAGTCGATCAGCTGAGGTAGTTGAGCGGAGTGCTCGCGCAGGGGCGTGGTGTTTCACTAATGTGAGGTAGGAGAGGGAAGGAGAGCAGCAGTTGAGTGTCGTCCGCATATCAGTGATGGGAGAAGCCGTGTGATGTGATTATAGAGCCAAGAGATCTGGTATATAGGGGGAACAGAAGCGGTCCTAGTACTGAGCCTTGAGGGACACCAGTGTTTAGCGAGCAGGGTTTGGACAGGGAGCCGTTCCATGTGACCTGATAAGTGCGATCCATAAGGTAAGATGTGAACCAGGCTAGTGCAGTGTCAGTAATGCCAAGTTCAACAAGGGTGGCGAGGAGGGTCTGGTGGTTCACGGTGTCGAACGCCGCAGAGAGGTCGAGGAGAACAAGCACCGAAGAGAAGGAAGAGGCTTTGGCGGCACGAATACGGATTCGGTCACCGTCAGGAGGGCTGTCTCTGTAGAGTGGGCAGTCTTGAAGCCAGACTGATGGAGGTCAAGCAAGTCGTTTTCTGAGAGGTAGAAGGACAGTTGGTTAGAGACTGCACGTTCCAGGGTTTTAGAAAGGAATGACAGCAGAGATACCGGTCTGTAGTTCAGGATGACTCATTGTAGATGTGTATTCATTAAAACCAAAGTACAATAGCACGTTCAGGTACCATTAAAATGAGCTCATCCTCTTGATTCTCACATCCAATAAGTCTGAACCTTCTTCACCCAATCAATTATAACCTTAGGGCTGGAATTGACTTGGTGCAGACAACGCATATATGTACGGATCATGGCTGTGAAACACAGATTATTCCCATGTTATGAGGAGTCAAACATCATAACGCACCTGAGGAGGTTGCTTATTTGTGATGCTTGCAATAACCTATTCAGTTTAATCAGGAAAGCTTCCAGTCGCAGAAACCACCCCAAGCAAGTCTTCAATGTGCAAAAGCACCGTAATATTGTTCGACCCCTCATAACATGGGTTTAGTCTGCGTTTGTTTCGTATTTGGAGAGAGTGTGGATTTTCTATTTAAAGTATTTGGATGACGCTTAGTAGGCACACATTTTAATGTATAGGTCGTGCAGCATGAGAACGTATTCATGTGACTTCTTAATGTTCATCTGTATTCATTGTATTCGGTAAATGACTATTGCCTATTGGTCAAACAGCCACAGTGAACTTCAAGAAGAGCAGATTTAGGCCTACATAACCATTCAAGTCACGTTGAACACATTTGTAATAGGCAGAAATATGGATCCATAAAACAGAGAGAAAACGAGATGATCCAAACATATGGTTAGTCTACCGTGTTGTACTGCTGTTCCAATAAAGGTCATTGAACTGAAAGTGTGTGAGAGAGAGGGAGCGAAAACATGGCGTCTCTAGACAGTTTCATCATCTGTGGACCAGCCCCGCTGCCCCCTGGGAAATATGTCCTGGTGTGGTGATAGAGTGGCGCGCTGACTTCCTGTTGGTTCAGCAGAAACAAAATGAACTCCTTGATGTGAAGAGAGACCCGCGGTTCAATCACAACTGAGCACACTTATGTCGCGTGCGCGTGCCTCTTTCTTCACTCAGCCGGCCCTCATAAGATGGATGCCAGTTAAGGGGTGGGATGTGTCGGCGTTTGAGTGATGCTAATTGATCCAGATATCGAGTGTTAAATTACCACACTGGCTAATGCAGCTGTCAGATGAGGAGGCCATTAACTAACGGGCCGGCTGTGATATCAATAACAGCAGAGAGATGCTTCAGCACCGATAGCTCTGGGACAAATATGGTCATAAAACACAGAGACACAACAGCCCTTCATCAAGAAGACGAGGGAGAGAGAGAGACAGAGCGCGGAGTTTGAGCCAAAGTTAATTATGAACTTGATAGATGTTTATAATTATCATTCAATAAGAGATTCCAGAAGAAAGAAAGTTTGTTACATCATTTGATCTAAGAATATAATTTCATAACCGTATGTATTTCAGAATACAGCCTCAACAAACAGGTGACGAAGAGGGAGAGGGCTGATGAAGAGGGGGAGCGATGGGAATGTGTTTGAGGAAGAGGGAGGTATTGATGGGGGTGGGGGAGGAGGGAGTGTGATGAAGGTGATGAGGGAGACAGGGTGGGTGGAGGAAGTAGAGTGTGACTCAGAGCTCTAGTTCTGGTTCCTAAATAAACCGTCTGATGGCCCGGCCCAGATTCCCCTAAACTAGGCTGTCCTGGAAACACACACACACACACACACACACACACACACACACACACACACACACACACACACACACACACACACACACACACTTTTGCAACAGCAAGCCTTGCAACACTTTCCGACCCTTAATTATGAGATTCAATGAATTGGATTAAATTAAGAATGATTCATATTTAATAATAATGCTTGTACTTCATGAAGAATATCCCACACGACAGGAGAGTAAAAGTCTAACGTCTGCTCATGTGTCTCTTCCCAGATGCTTGTAGGAGCAATCAGTACAACCACAACTCTCAAACACCAACACAGATCTCCACGCCTGCCTCTCTAACGTCTAACCTTTAGCGGGGAAAATGTCACGTCGCAAAATGACAGCGTCGCCCGGCAGCTATTTACAGTAGCACACCTGGCCGACTCCCCCCCTCCCCTACCCACCCCCGCTGGGACGGGGGATCATCAGAGGGGGGAGACAGCTTTGACTTGCTTATTGATTTCAATCAAGGAAAGTCTAGTATTTACAATGAACCACAAGATGTATTGACACAACACATTTGGCAGTGAGACACCAAATGATTTTTCATGGAGACGATGGATCCATGACGATCTGATTCCCCCTCTACATGCTGCTGGTGTGACTATGGGAAGGAGTCCCGTGGCCCCTGGGTGACGCCATCTTTCTCTGTAGAGAGGCGGAGCTTAGTCCCGGAGGGGGCGTGGACGGAGGGCGGCAACGCCTCTCGATGAAGTCATCTGGACAAGCACGAGCCGAGCGGTTGCACTGCCACTAATGCATGAGAGGTCCTGATTGGTTGAGAGACGAAGGGGCGGCGCCAGCGATGACAGCGTGGGAATTTAGAACCCAACGTGGATCAACGCTTTGGCCAATCAGGGGAGGCTAGCATTTAAAATTAACGACAACATTTATTGACAACACATTAAGCGATTAGACATCAGATTATTCCTCATGGGGACAATGGGGTAGGCTAGGACATGTTTGCCCCCCCCCCCACCAAAAAAAAGCCATTATCTTAATGGCTGAGAACAGCACCTAATGATGACAGCATAGAATATACATGACATGAATACACAGTGATCAGTGAGTGCAGAAGCCATGTAGTGGAATAAGTAATGATAAGCCGAAGCAGATAAATGCTCAGAGAATAGAAGCCAGAATTTCAGCAATGGCTTGGGGAGAATTTCCAGCTACCAGACAGGAAAGCCAGCTATGGCTTGCGAACGCCAAGCAAACCACAAAAAATTACACGTGGAACGCCTGGTGATGGGCAAGGATGGTTAACCAACAACACATACAACATGCATGGAATGCATTGCATACATTGTATACTAGCAATGGTTAATCTAGCAATTGAAATGCTTGAAACTTCTTTCTGGTGAAGTTCTTACTGTATTAGCAGCAATGAAATGTTTCACCTTCTTATGACAAATGTACTCTTTGTAAGTCGCTTTGGATAAAAGCATCTGCTAAATGCCCTAAATGTAAATGTAAATGGAAATGGAACGGCCAGCAGGGGAATGCATAGCTTGACGTGATAGTAATGGTGAACACGACAGACCACTGGCTCAGTGGATAGAGTGGGTGGACAGAGCGGGTCGTCCACCAACCGCAGGGTCGGCGGTTTGTTCCCCTCGATTCTCCTCCTCCAACTGTCCGCATGTCGAAGTGTCCTTGAGCCAGACACTGAACCCCAACTTGCTCCCCGGCCTCTTAACACAGCAGCCCACTGCTCCTATGTACCATAGGATGGATCAAATGAACACAGCAGCCCCACTGCTCCTATGTACCATAGGATGGGTCAAATGCAGAGAACAAATTTAGTTCCCATATCTAAAAAAATACTGAGAATGACCAAAGTTGAATCAAATCTAATAAACCCATAACCCTGTCCAATATAACTAATAAGGCCGTCTCGTCATGGAAGAACGAGGTGCCATTCTGTTGCCAGGAGGCCGGACCAGAAGTTCAGCCGTCCAGGCGTTTCAGCAGCATATCAGATATTGTCATTGTCATTGTAAAATACTTAATTAACTCATGTCTACAGAACCATAGATGGATGTCTCCCTTATGTTAGTAACACTTTCAAGTAGGCTACATTTAACCATGCAACAGGGGTATAACGTAATTTATTAGAAACACAGAATTTCATAAACAGTAATTGCAAGCAACCACAGAACAGTAGAAATAAACCAGAGCCATCTCTTTTCAAACTCCCAGAGTATTTCCAGACTCCCTCCCCTGAGGTCCCTGGAGCCTGCCATGGAAGGCTACCGACTGCTGGCCTTCTGGCTCCATAGCCTCGAGGTCCCACTTCTAGACAGCAGCTGCAAAAAATTACAGAATACAATTAACTATCAATAAATCATCAATCATCATGTTCACTGACTCCTTCAAGACACCCTCTGTGCCAACCACGCTTACTGTGCACTCATTCAGTACAAAAACACATTAATCGTGAATTAGCTCATTTGTTTTTTGATATCATGTTTGCGTAAAACGTGCCAAAAACCAAAAATGCTTTCAAATGTATTCGTCGAGAACATCAGGGAACCTGACGTATGTCCTGGTGAAGACGTCGAGCGTGACCCGATTCACCGCCAGGAGCGGTGCTGCCTGCAGAGGTTTTGAATCAGTGAACGTTGTGTCGTTTAAAAGACATGTAAACTATGTTGATGCTTGGGTTTGTGCTCAGTGGAATGTCGCACTCATCCCCAGCCAAGCAGGCACCGTAGAATGCACTTTCCTTTAGCCCGGAGCCACGTTTATCACAAACTGGTTACTCACAATAGAGGCTTTACACAAAGTCTTTACACAAACGCTGTAGCCTTCGGATATGTTTGCGGCTTGGAGAATAGAATGGAACGGCCTGCCTGTTGTCTTCCTGATCTACCGCTTGCATTTGCTACATTTATACAGAACTATATATATATTAAATTCAAAGTCTGTGTTGCTTAAATTATATTTCAGATTGTGAAAAGGTATCATTTTATAACTGGTGCTATGCCTGAGGATGTGTTTAGTACTCAAGCTAATAAGTATTTTTTAATGTATCAGACTGCTAAATAACATAATTCTGGGGTGTGGGGGGCTACACTAACTTTAATGCTCATCCCCCTATAGTGTGCAGTCGGGTGTCAGGTGGGTATTCTGTAGTCTGCAATGTGGAGTCTGTAATCTGTGGTGTGCAGTCTGCTCTGTAGTCTGTAGAGTGGAGTCTGTAATCTGTGGTGTGCAGTCTGCTCTGTAGTCTGTAGTGTGGAGTCTGTAATCTGTGGTGTGCAGTCTGGTCTGTAGTCTGTGGTGTGGAGTCGGTAATCTGTGGTGTGGAGTCTGTAATCTGTGGTGTGCAGTCTGGTCTGTAGTGTGGAGTCTGTAATATGTGGTGTGCAGTCTGCTCTGTAGTCTGTAGTGTGGAGTCTGTAATCTGTGGTGTGCAGTCTGGTCTGTAGTCTGTAGAGTGGAGTCTGTAATCTGTGGTGTGCAGTCTGCTATGTGATGTGCAGTCTGCTCTGTAGTCTGTAGTGTGGAGTCTGTAATCTGTGGTGTGCAGTCTGGTCTGTAGTCTGTAGTGTGGAGTCTGTACTCTGTGGTGTGCAGTCTGGTCTATAGTCTGTAGTGTGGAGTCTGTAATCTGTGGTGTGCAGTCTGGTCTATAGTCTGTAGAGTGGAGTCTGTGATCTGTGGTGTGCAGTCTGCTCTGTAGTCTGTAGAGTGGAGTCTGTAATCTGTGGTGTGCAGTCTGCTCTGTAGTCTGTAGTGTGGAGTCTGTAATCTGTGGTGTGCAGTCTGCTCTGTAGTCTGTAGAGTGGAGTTTGTAATCTGTGGTGTGCAGTCTGCTCTGTAGTCTGTAGTGTGGAGTCTGTAATCTGTGGTGTGCAGTCTGGTCTGTAGTCTGTAGAGTGGAGTCTGTAATCTGTGGTGTGCAGTCTGCTCTGTAGTCTGTGGTGTGGAGTCGGTAATCTGTGGTGTGGAGTCTGTAATCTGTGGTGTGCAGTCTGGTCTGTAGTGTGGAGTCTGTAATATGTGGTGTGCAGTCTGCTCTGTAGTCTGTAGTGTGGAGTCTGTAATCTGTGGTGTGCAGTCTGGTCTGTAGTCTGTAGAGCGGAGTCTGTAATCTGTGGTGTGCAGTCTGCTATGTGATGTGCAGTCTGCTCTGTAGTCTGTAGTGTGGAGTCTGTAATCTGTGGTGTGCAGTCTGGTCTGTAGTCTGTAGTGTGGAGTCTGTACTCTGTGGTGTGCAGTCTGGTCTATAGTCTGTAGTGTGGAGTCTGTAATCTGTGGTGTGCAGTCTGGTCTATAGTCTGTAGAGTGGAGTCTGTGATCTGTGGTGTGCAGTCTGCTCTGTAGTCTGTAGAGTGGAGTCTGTAATCTGTGGTGTGCAGTCTGCTCTGTAGTCTGTAGTGTGGAGTCTGTAATCTGTGGTGTGCAGTCTGCTCTGTAGTCTGCAATGTGGAGTCTGTAATCTGTGGTGTGCAGTCTGCTCTGTAGTCTGTAGAGTGGAGTTTGTAATCTGTGGTGTGCAGTCTGCTCTGTAGTCTGTAGTGTGGAGTCTGTAATCTGTGGTGTGCAGTCTGGTCTGTAGTCTGTAGTGTGGAGTCTGTAATCTGTGGTGTGCAGTCTGCTCTGTAGTCTGTAGTGTGGAGTCTGTAATCTGTGGTGTGCAGTCTGGTCTGTAGTCTGTAGAGTGGAGGTTGTAATCTGTGGTGTTCAATCTGCTATGTGATGTGCAGTCTGCTCTGTAGTCTGTAGTGTGGAGTCTGTAATCTGTGGTGTGCAGTCTGGTCTGTAGTCTGTAGAGTGGAGTCTGTAATCTGTGGTGTGCAGTCTGCTATGTGATGTGCAGTCTGCTCTGTAGTCTGTAGTGTGGAGTCTGTAATCTGTGGTGTGCAGTCTGGTCTGTAGTCTGTAGTGTGGAGTCTGTACTCTGTGGTGTGCAGTCTGGTCTATAGTCTGTAGTGTGGAGTCTGTAATCTGTGGTGTGCAGTCTGGTCTATAGTCTGTAGAGTGGAGTCTGTGATCTGTGGTGTGCAGTCTGCTCTGTAGTCTGTAGAGTGGAGTCTGTAATCTGTGGTGTGCAGTCTGCTCTGTAGTCTGTAGTGTGGAGTCTGTAATCTGTGGTGTGCAGTCTGCTCTGTAGTCTGCAATGTGGAGTCTGTAATCTGTGGTGTGCAGTCTGCTCTGTAGTCTGTAGAGTGGAGTTTGTAATCTGTGGTGTGCAGTCTGCTCTGTAGTCTGTAGTGTGGAGTCTGTAATCTGTGGTGTGCAGTCTGGTCTGTAGTCTGTAGAGTGGAGTCTGTAATCTGTGGTGTGCAGTCTGCTCTGTAGTCTGTAGAGTGGAGTCTGTAATCTGTGGTGTGCAGTCTGCTCTGTAGTCTGTAGTGTGGAGTCTGTAATCTGTGGTGTGCAGTCTGGTCTGTAGTCTGTGGTGTGGAGTCGGTAATCTGTGGTGTGGAGTCTGTAATCTGTGGTGTGCAGTCTGGTCTGTAGTGTGGAGTCTGTAATATGTGGTGTGCAGTCTGCTCTGTAGTCTGTAGTGTGGAGTCTGTAATCTGTGGTGTGCAGTCTGGTCTGTAGTCTGTAGAGCGGAGTCTGTAATCTGTAGTGTGCAGTCTGCTATGTGATGTGCAGTCTGCTCTGTAGTCTGTAGTGTGGAGTCTGTAATCTGTGGTGTGCAGTCTGGTCTGTAGTCTGTAGTGTGGAGTCTGTACTCTGTGGTGTGCAGTCTGGTCTATAGTCTGTAGTGTGGAGTCTGTAATCTGTGGTGTGCAGTCTGGTCTATAGTCTGTAGAGTGGAGTCTGTGATCTGTGGTGTGCAGTCTGCTCTGTAGTCTGTAGAGTGGAGTCTGTAATCTGTGGTGTGCAGTCTGCTCTGTAGTCTGTAGTGTGGAGTCTGTAATCTGTGGTGTGCAGTCTGCTCTGTAGTCTGCAATGTGGAGTCTGTAATCTGTGGTGTGCAGTCTGCTCTGTAGTCTGTAGAGTGGAGTTTGTAATCTGTGGTGTGCAGTCTGCTCTGTAGTCTGTAGTGTGGAGTCTGTAATCTGTGGTGTGCAGTCTGGTCTGTAGTCTGTGGTGTGGAGTCTGTAATCTGTGGTGTGCAGTCTGGTCTGTAGTGTGGAGTCTGTAATCTGTGGTGTGCAGTCTGCTCTGTAGTCTGTAGTGTGGAGTCTGTAATCTGTGGTGTGCAGTCTGGTCTGTAGTCTGTAGAGTGGAGGTTGTAATCTGTGGTGTTCAATCTGCTATGTGATGTGCAGTCTGCTCTGTAGTCTGTAGTGTGGATTCTGTAATCTGTGGTGTGCAGTCTGGTCTGTAGTCTGTAGTGTGGAGTCTGTACTCTGTGGTGTGCAGTCTGCTATGTGATGTGCAGTCTGCTCTGTAGTCTGTAGTGTGGAGTCTGTAATCCGTGGTGTGCAGTCCGCTCTGTAGTCTGTAGTGTGGAGTCTGTAATCTGTGGTGTGCAGTCTGCTCTGTAGTCTGTAGTGTGGAGTCTGTAATCTGTGGTGTGTAGTCTGCTCTGTAGTCTGTAATGTGGAGTCTGGTGTATGATCTGTAGTCTGCAGTGTATTGTCTGTACGCTGTAGTGTGGAGTTTCCCAGACTCATCTCAGACTGGTGAGTAACTGGGGTGTGGAAGTGATGTGGAGGTGAGTTTTTCTTTACCCTTCACAGGACGTGTTAGAGAGGTCATTCAGCAATTCTAACCGAGGAGCAGCCTTTTAAGAGGGAAAGTCAGAGAGAAGACACAGAGAGAGTGTGGGTGTACGTGTGTGCGAGCATGAGTGAGTGTGCGTACATGTGTATGTGTGCGCATGTGTGTCTGTGTGTTTGTGTGTGTTTGGTCTGTCATCTCAGCAGCAGCCCTTCCCTATTTGACCCACCATATGTGTATCGATCACTACCCATCTCTTCCAACCATTACCCCTGCATATGACTAACATGCTTCATATCATCATCATCATTAAATCATTAGGTCTGTTTTACATTTATATCCATCCTGGACTGCAGCCCTGTGTTTTGTTTTTACTTTGACCGTTTGTCTTTCCTCTTTCTCTCTCTCTCTTTCTTTCACTCTCTCTCTCTTTCCCGCTCTCTCTTCCAGTATCCATTCATCTCTCATGCCCTTGGTCGCCCTTCCATCTCTCTCTTCCTCTACTCTCATTCACACATCTGGTTTTGTGTTGGTTTTGACCGCTTGTCTGTGTGTGTGTGTGTGTGTGT
>JAXIVH010000024.1:2193418-2198418 GCA_036785325.1 Urophycis tenuis | reverse complement strand
GGGATTTAATGGAGGGAGTTGATTAATGTGCTCTGAGGGGCAGCTGGGGTTAGAGACCCTCCTCTCGGGTGCTCTCCAGTCTTTGGTTCCTTTGGTTTCCTCTGTACTCTGGTCTCTCTGTCTCCTCTGGTCTCTCTGTGTCTGTCTCTCTCTAGTGTCCTCTAGTCTCAGGCCTCTCTATGTTCTCTTGCTTCACTTGTCTCTTGTCTGGTCTAGTCTGCTCTCTCTCATCTCTGGTCTCTTATCTCTGGCCCCTCTGGTCTGTGGTCTCCTCTGGACTCTGGTCTCCTCTGGTATCTCGCGTCACTGGGCTCTCTGGTCTGCTCTGATCGCTGGTCTCTAAGTTTCTGGTTTATCTCATATTTGGTTGCCTTTGGACTCTCTGGTCTCCTTTGACTCTCTGATCTTTGGTATATTCTGGTCTCTTATTGTGTCACCGGTCTCCGCTAGTCTCATTTGGTCCGTAGCCTCTGGGCTTTAGTCTCGAGACAACCTGGGTCTCTGGTCTCTAGTCTGTAGTATCCGCTGGTCTCTCTTGTCTCTCTGTCTCCTCTGGTCTCTGGTCTTGGTGTGTGAGCAAATTAGCTTTCAGTTGGTAATTGATCGTCGTGGCTGTGGGATCGAACCCAGAACCTTCCATCTGGGATCTATCCACGGTACTATCATGGCCGATTCACAAATGAAGGACAACATGTTTTTTTTAATATATATACTGATTTTATTTGTTGTGTGTGTGTGTGTGTGTGTGTGTGTGTGTGTGTGCGTGTGGTGTGCGTGTGTGTGGCGTATGTGTGTGTGTGCGTGTGTGTGTGCGTGTGTGTGTGCACAATACTGTGTTTCACATTGTCTTTTTTCGGTGTGTGATTTTATCTTTTTTTTTGTGTTAAAGTGTGAGTGTGTGTTGTGTGTGTGTGTGATTGTAAGTGTGTAATCATGTCAGAGTGTGTGTAATTACATTGGCAGAAGGGTTTATAATGAAAGAAAGGCAATTCATTTGAGCTGCACACGCCACAACCTGCATGCATGCAGTCTACTCTACCGTATCCCCTCCACTCTACCAGCGTTTTGATGGCATTCTGCTGGCATTTGATAGCATTACACTAGCATTTTGATAATGTTTGTATAGCATTTTGAGCTCATATCTCTGATATTCTGCTGATGCTTTTTTAGGACCCAGATTTGATATTCTTGGTTGATTGTATGTACAGTCCAAGAGATCTGGACTCTTGGATGGCTGTATAAACAAATGTGGATATTCATGGTTCTGGAGTCTGCCCTGTACATTCCTGTAAAATATCCTGGCTCTCGATGTCATCTTTATGTGTGTTTGTGTGTGTGTGTGTGTGTGGGTTTGTGGGTGTGTGTTTGCCTATGTGCGCGGTAGTGCTGGTGTGTGTGTGTGTGTGTGTGTGTGGCTACTTCTTTAAGTGTGTGTGTGTGTGTGTGTGTGTGTGTGTGTGTGTGTGTGTGTGTGTGTTGTGTGTGTGTCTGTGGTAGTGCTTGTGCCCTAATGTGATTGGTTGCAGGATCAACTCTTTCATCTGGCAGAGCATAGGATGATGTCATCAAATAATTTGACCTGCCTACCTGTGGTCTTCGCTGACCTATCTGGTCTCTGATTGGATTAAACGGTGACCTCTCTGACCTCAGATTGGATTAAACCGGATGTCCATCAGATTATAGTTTGGAGATCAGCATCAGATGGAGTCTAGTGGTTAGCCATGACATGGATTAGCGGTACAGTGCAGGTACTGTCACACACACACACACACACACACACACACACACACACACACACACACACACACACACACACACACACACACACACTCAGTTTTTGTAATTTGTCAGCATTCTTTGGGTTGTGTGTGTGTGTCATAGAGTATGCATGTGTGGTTTGCGTGTGTGTGTGTGGTTGTAGAAGGGTTTGCTAGGCAAATTATGTGGCAGTACAGCAGGTGACTGTGTCTAACTGCAGTTAAATGGTTCCTGATTGCAGGTTAATCTATCAGTTGCCTGGGGAAACAGCCTCTCTCTCTCTCTCTCTCTCTCTCTCTCTCTCTCTCTCTCTCTCTCTCTCTCTCTCTCTCTCCCTCTCTCTCTTTCTCTCTCTGTCTGTCTCCCTCTCTGTGTGTGTTTCCTCTCTCTCTCTCTCTCTCTTCTCTCTCTCTCTCTCTCTCACTCTCTCTCTCTCTCTCTCTCTCTCTCTCTGTCTCTCTTTCTATGTCTTTGTCAAACATCATCTCCTTTGTATTCAGGGTATTAATATTATGACAATCAATAGGAAAACGATTCTTGACCTGTATTCTTACTGCATTATATGGTGAAATGTACTGCTGCCACATAGTGAACTTTACCCTCATGCACACAAAGCACTATTTATCAAGCCGCTGGCTCTCCTCTGCAGGACATGGAGCACTATTTCGCAAGCTGCTGGATCGCCTCTGTATTACATGGAGCAGTCTTGTGCAGGCTCTAATGTGTTTCTTCAGTCACCAGCAGAAAAACAAACCCCTGTAGCCCCAACACCACGCAAATTACCTCCACGAGAGCGAGAGAGCGAGAGAGAGAGAGATGAGAGAGGAGAGAGAGAGAGAGAGAACAAGCTATTCTTTACACACCATAAGAGATTCAATACTGTGAGTGTGTTTGTATGTGTCTTATATGTGTATTCCTGCACAAGTCTGCGTCCTTTTTCACGTGGAGTCTAGAGCAGGGGTCTCCAAAACATTGCTCACAAGCTAACCAGTAGCTCACAACCCCTTTCCAAGTAGCTCGCCCAAGGGTTCATTATGTACCATCAAATTCATGGATGTCCCGCCCCCCCTTCTTGCACAAAATGATTGCCCATTAGTTGTCAATCAACAGTTGTGCTGCTGTCCAGCTTGATGAGTCGGTGGTGATGTGAGATGGGACGCAGCCATGGCCGCGACAGGTACTAACCAGTAAGAGGCTTAAAACATGCTATTTTCATGAAGAGTGGGAAACAGTGTTTTGTTTCACAAACGTAACATGATGTTTTAATGCAAAATGTGAGTTGTGGACACCAACATTCTGTAATTGTTCAGGCAGAGCAAACTCATTCCATTTGTTTTGGTTGAAATAAACTATGAGAGTAAATGTTATCAAACATGAGAAGCTCTCGGCCATTTTCATTTAGTAAAAGTAGCTATCAGAGAAAAAAGATGGAGACCCCTGGTCTAGAGGGACAGAAGACAGTGTCAGCAGCGTGCACAGCCTGCGCCAGATGAGCTAACTCCAAAAGTCTTCCTCCGTCTCCTCCATTTGTGGACTCGTCATCTCTTACGCCATTTGTTTAACCTTTATTTCAACCAGGAAAGGCATGCTGAAGTGATACATCTCTTTTCCAAGAGGCCCGAGCCAAGATAGTCGGCAGAAGGTTATTGCATAAAGGATTCAACATTTAATTGTGTTACAATAAGGATCCCCATAAGCTGGTGCCTTGAATGAATGGGAAATGAATGCAAAGCAAAACTAACCATCTTACAAACCAGAGTGTACAAACCTGTACAAAACCTGAAGTCAATATTCTAGGCTGAAGAGATTCTTTGGGAATTTAACTACGGGCGCCTTTCAGCACACAAAGCAACGCACTGAGGAAATTTTGATGATGATGACCTCTATGGAGAATACTTGGTCACCGTAGATCTGTGTGAGGAAGAGGGGAGAGGGGATCAGGTGAGAGGGGAGAGGAGGGGAGTACACGGGTGGGGGGGGGGGGGGGGGGGGGGGGGGGGGGGGGGGGGGTTAGGAGAGGATAGGTAGAGGAGAGAAGGGAAGAGGAAAGGAAATTAGAGCAGAGGCTAGGAGACACGAAGCGAGGAGAGAGGAGGACGGCTGAGCACTACGTAACGCCTCTGAAGAGGCAAGGCGACCCAGAAAAGTTGCAGATGAAGAATGAACTACCATGAAAGGCTTATAGAGGAGGAGATGAGGGATTGAGAGAGGAGGAGAGAGGAGAAGAGGAGAGAGTGAGGGGGAAGGAGAGGTGAAGAGAGGGGGATGCCACATGAGAGAGAGGCGTTTTGAAGAAGGGGGCGAAGCTACAAAGAGAGGAGAGGACAGGAGAGGCTGCCAGAGGAGGAGGTGATGGGAGAGGAGAAGAGAGAGGAGCGACCAGGAGGATGAGAGGCAAGTTACCGAGGACAGCAGGAATCTATTTGTTACGTTAGGCAGAAGCAGATAATGGGCTGTATAAATCACTATCTCATTCACCCTGTCGGGATGATCGGTGAGGGAATGTCCTTCGATCTAAACACAAGCAACACACCGACTGGAGGACAGAGCGAAGGAAGGAAGGAGAGAAGGCAAAGGGGGGATGATTAAGGAGGGATGGAGGAGTTGAGAGGGAAAGCAGCAGAAGGTCTCTGGAGATGAGAGTAAGCATTTCTCTGGAGGGGTTGGAGATGCCGGGGATTTCTGGGTAAATGTCAGCCCCACTCTGCACAGTGCAGCGCGGTAGCTCATTTACACACCGACATGCACGCCGTCAAACAGGCAACCGCAGAGGAAATAACACTCCAGCTCCCTTCCCTCTGGAACTCAGCCCCGTTTCACCGTTGCCCCATTCCCTTTGTGATCCGGTCCAGGTCTTCTGGCTCTCGCTTGCTCTCTCTCTCTCTCTCTCTCTCTCTCTCTCTTCTCTCTCTCTCTCTCTCTCTCTCTCTCTCTCTCTCTCTCTCTCTCTCTCCTGTGTCTCCACTGCTCCTAATTATCCCCAGCTGTTTCCCATCTGTAATCAAGGAGTGGGTATATGAGACCCTGCTTCTTGATCTCCACCAGATCGGCTGGTTGCTCCACGAGTGGCTCTGCGCTGCTGTCTGTTCCCTCCATCTCCACAGGGTCCTGCTCAGAGACAAAGCCCTTCCCCTGTCGAGCTGTGTGGTTGCCCGGCGTGTTTGACACCGCGGTCTGCGCGTTAACAATGTGTGAAGTGAATGTGTGCGTTATGGTCCCCTGTCCCCGAATGAGTGATTGTG
>JAXIVH010000024.1:2192139-2193218 GCA_036785325.1 Urophycis tenuis | reverse complement strand
TATTCTATACCTGAGGGACACCACATGTCCACGTTCCACTGGACTTTACTAGACTCTATTCTGTTCTACTATGTTCTATTCTACAGCTGGGAGCCACTGTACACATTCTATTCAGTTCTATTGTACTCTATTCTACTATATATGATGTTCTGATCTATATCTTTACATCAAGAAATTTGCATTAAGAGAGACACGGTGGGAGGAGGACAGGAGGAGATAGATGGTGTGGTTCATAGGTTCTATAGACCTCCATCCCTCACTTCATTCCAGGACACTCAGACTGGCTCTTCCCCATCGATCCTCTCTTTGTCCCTCTCAGAGCGACGTGCTGCCACGGCTCAGCCCTCCTTTCCTCCCATGCAGGGTCACTCCGAGCACTCCATGCATTCACACTCCTCGGTGCCGCTCAACCCAGGGCAGCACGCACCTCATCCGAAGCAGCTCGGAGTGAAGCGACTCCCCACCGCTCTCCTCTAAGCCTCTGCTGCCAAAATACCATTTATCTCCCATCTTATTTTCCTCGCCACATCGGCCACTAAATCAGTTCTACTACACTCCCCAACCTTGGCAATTGAGAGCAGTTTGTTTCCCTGTTTACGTCCAAAGAGAGCAATCGATTGGAGTTTTTCTATTTATACAACGCACCATTAATATTGGGGTTCCCCAAGGATCAATGCTTGAGACCCTGAACTTGACACGCGACTTCTCTCATGTGCTGCGCTGATGACTCTCTACTTTTTATTTCTTCCGTAAAAAATAAACTAGATAAATTCTGGATTTCCCACAAGTGAGTTTAGCAAATGTTCCTGAAGAGAGTTTACGTAGTATATGCTCCCGACGCACATCAATCCTCCTCCACGTCAACGTCCAAAGCACACCGCCCCATCGGGACCGATGCAACATTCTGTTTCTGGATCTCTGCATCCAAAGTGGACAAGCATCCTTCACAAAGTGAATGGATAAACGGACAGCACTGCTCTGTTCGCTGGCCTCCCTGTCCGCCCTGCAGGCCTCCCTGTCCACCCTGTAGGCCTCCCTGTCCGCTATGCAGGCCTCCCTGTCCACCCTGTAGGCCTCCC
>JAXIVH010000024.1:2163861-2171939 GCA_036785325.1 Urophycis tenuis | reverse complement strand
GTTATGTTTCTGTCTCACACCTTACTCTGATGATTGTTGAGTGGCTTCAGGCCAATCAGGAAATAAACATGTTTAGAATTGAATGTTCATTGTTTGACTACTTCCTGAATGCATCACACCTAGAGTAATGTCACTGGCGGTGTCACGGGTGATGACATTATTTTGGGTTTGGAAATGGTCTCCAATGTTCCCATCTCCAATGCATTAGAGATGGGAAATTGTCCTTTCAGAGAGTTTCAAAACAAAAAAACAAAAATATGTATTGTATGTATTGGTGCCCAATACAACCACAGTCTTCTACTGGTGGACAATGGGAGCTGCCCAGTACAACCACAGTCCTCAACTGGTGGAAACTGGGAGCTGCCCAGTACAAGAGGTCTTCTACTGGTGGATTCTGGGGGCTGCTCAGCACAACCACAGCATTTTCCCACAGTAAATGCAGTCATGCTTCTCATGCAGCTCAAACCGTAATAACTCTGATATTGGATGATATTTCCCATCTGCAATGCGTGTGGTTGCATTGTTGCCTTCAGGTTCTCTGAGGTGTAGCGGTCTGTCCTTCATGAAACACAGATGTGTTGCCAAGCTGTTCTGTTGAATAAACGCACACAGCACTGTATTGTTACTCTGTTCAAGCTGTTAATAAAAGACTTTAACTTGACCTCAAGCCTCTGCTCTCAACCTGCTGTCATCCAGTTTTCATGCCATTGTTCAGCAGTGGCGTTTATGTCGAATGGCAATCATCCATTTACAAAGGTGGTAAAAATGATGATAAAGTCATATTGAAATAAATATCTAGAGGCGTGATTCAGACGTGGTCCAGTGGGTGAGCGCGGCCGGTCTCACACCTGAGGAGGATAACACAACACAGCATGTCTCACACCTTGTTCACCACGCTTCGTTTCTCCCACCTGTCTAACTGGCTGACACACACACACACACACACACACACACACACACACACACACACACACACACACACAAACACACACACAGACCCGCACACAGACACACACACACACACTCACAGACACACACATACACACACACACACACACACACATGCACATGCACACGCACACACACATAGACAAAATCTGAAATATTTTGGTCATATGTTGATTGATATATATATGAAAACACCAAACCCTTTCATTGTGATTCTTTATTGACTACATTCAATAATTAAACAGTTCAAACACCAAACCCACAGCAGCTAAAAAGGAACAAAGTCAAGCTTCATCTCACCCCAGACCTAATAGTTTAACTAGAAGCTTTCCTTCTATTTTCTATCAAATATATATAATATACAGTATGTATTGGTGGTGTTACCACCTACATTTACACTGAACTCTATGACTGATTACTTCTGTAAGAAGAATCATATGCTTTCATTTTGAAAGATAAATACACTTAGGGGTAGTGAGCCCAAAATCTTTCTTTAGTCTTTTTTCGTTTTAAATGTGGTAATATGCCTTGTATTATTTCACCGTTACTGATGTTAGTCACCGTTACTAACATCAGTCTGTCATTTTGATAAAACAGTGGCTTATTTTGATGTCCTTGTCCGTAATTATGGCTGGAACAGTCACTTACAATCCAAGCACCTTCACCCCTTCCAAAACACAATACATTTGACCTAAAACACACAGTAATTAAAATACCACATCTGATTCTCACATGAACTATAACCAATATATATATTAACTATAACCTATACATTGACAATCTGACAGATAACCTCACTCATCACATTAAAGTCTGTTCTTGTTCTTCGGACATTGTAGGATTTCAAGACTCACTTGTTCACCTAAACCCTGCATAACATCCATCCTCTACCTCTATTAAACCGACCCCCAAAAAAACCCTCATGCTGTATGTTGTACGTCTTGGCATTTTATAATCACTCTTTGTAACCTGGCACTTAGCCAGAAATGTTGTATACTAGCTAGTTAATCTGGCAATGGAAATGCTTGAAAGTTGTTCTGGTGACTTTCTTACTGTATTAGCAGCAATGAAATGTTTCACCTTCTTATGACAAATGTACTCTTTGTAAGTCACTTTGGATACAAGCGTCTGCTAAATGCCCTAAATGTAAATCTAAATTTCACAAAATGCTGCACAAGTTAACCTTTCCCAAAGAAACATACCAGTCAATGTAATTCTTAGCTGGTCAAAATATTTTCTGTGGCTCAGATTCCTCAGTTTAAGTCATATTCTTGACTTGTTGTTGTCAGTTTAGCATTTAGATTAGAGAGCTTAAGTCAATTTAAGTCATGTAAATCATGCCGGCCCTCTGACTTTCCTGGCATCCGGTAGATTGCAGCATGATTATCGGGTTTATCGCGGTTCCACGTATCACATCTCCCAGGTTCATGACTTGGAAAGTAAGAAGTGTTGTCTTTCGTTCCATCCATGCAATACATCTGCATGTCTTATATTTCAAAGCATATTTTTCAGTGTCAGCAGTGCTAGAATGCTGAAGATATTTTCCATCCACCAGTTGATCTGTTAGCTACATGATACACTCTAATGACTGTACCGCATGTGTGTGTGTGTGTGTGTGTGTGTGTGTGTGTGTGTGTGTTTGTGTGTGCATGTGTGTGTGTGTGCGGGTGTGAGGATGGTTGAAGTAAGGATAGAGAGAGAGAGACTCAAAAATCAAATAGAGACCGACACAGAAACAGAGATGAAAAAACATTTTCTCACTATCCAGCACTGAGCGATTTCTGAATGGCCTCCCACATTCTGGAAACTTCTACTCCTGTCACGCTCGATGGTCTTCCTGCAGTCTGTCTTGTGTGAATTCACAGCCAGGATCTACGCTGACAGCATAACCAGCATGCTGGGGACGCTTCATCACCACCAGATGATCTATCTGCACTGGCAGAAACCCTCATGAGTGTGTGTGTGTGTGTGTGTGTGTGTGTGTGTGTATACTCTTGTATGCTGACGACATTCTGCTCTTTGTCACAAAATATGCAAGAAAAGAAACCCTTTGCAAAGCAATAAACCAAGGCACAAGCGTGTACGCTGCTGGAGCCGCAGTTGCTTCCACTGGCCTCTGAGCTGCGACCATCTCGTGATGTTTGGAGCCCGAAGCAGATGGCCTCCTCGAGACAGCCGTGCAATGATGTAAGAATTGTCGTGTCCAAAAAAAATAGACTTCAGTCCAAGCGGCAACATTCCATGCTGAAAAATGAAGCCCATGCGGAAGTGCAAAAACTTGCAGTTCCACGACTGGCCGCTTGAGGCTGGCTGCAGAAGGGAGTCAACTCCCATAGACACCCATGTTAAAATGTCCAACTTTACAGCCAAAATAAACATGTTTACAGCCTGGTTCAAAAAACGGTTTTGGTGTCTTTCAGTAGTGTTCGAGTCCATGACAACTGTGAGGGGGGTGAATTTTTTTAGAATCCATTATTTTAATGCACAGAGAAGGATTTATTTTATGAATAATTAAGGGAGTGGTCAACTTGATTGGCAGCTATCATCTGTCATCACGGCATGACCTTCACGGATTCGAGGCTTTGATTGGTCTGGCCGGAGGTAGGCGGGCTTAGAACACAGACTGAAATGTCCAAGATGGCGGCGCCCAGAAGCTCAATTTTAGGCTTCATCTCCGCTGTTAAGAATGTCTATGGGTGACGTCACGGAGGGTTTGTCCATATTTATATACAGTTTGTGCTTCAGTCCCATAAGAAGCAAGTGAGAAACAACAGCCTGCCACACTACATACACATGTGCGCTTCTCTCCGTTAAAACAATGTCATTCTACTTCATTATCAGGTCACGTCACTAATAGGTGCGCTTTCGGCCTCAGGTAACAGCCGCCGCCGCCACGGCTGTCCCGTCACTCCCGGACGGTGATGACCACGGCGTCGTCCTGGCCCTTCCACAGCATCTCGCCCTCAAAGTCCAGCATCTTGTGCTTACGGCAGCGGAGCAGGATGCCCACCACCTTGTCGGAGATCTTGACATAGCGGTCGAACAGCCGCCCGAAGGTGACCACCGTGCGGCCCTGGCGGTCCTTGTAGCCCATGTCCTGGATGATCCACACCATCTCCTCCATCTCCTTGTGGACGTGGCGCTGCGCCCGCTCGCCACGTTCCGCCGTCTTGGAGCCCTCCTTGGGCTTGCCGTAGCCGTCGTCGCCCCTCTGCAGCCGCTGGGACATGGCGTGGTCGTAGTCAAACTCCTCGCTGAATGGGTTCAGCTTCTGGCCCTCCATGTGCTTCACCGACCACTGCTGCCAGCGACTCCTGATGTCCCCCATGGTGGAAATGTTGATCTGCAGGAGCGGAGCGGAGGGGGAGAATGAGAGGAGAACTGTAATTGGGATAGATTGGGCATCTGTGATAAAGGACTTAAGTCTTTATGCAGGGGATACTTAAACTAGGGGATCCTGCTGAACTGCATTGTGGACTGTTCTTCATCTCATCCTCCGCCACACACATCTCCCATTCCTTGTTTCCTTCCTCTCTGTCCTCTCTTCCTCATCCATGTCCCCCCTACCCCTCCCAGTGGCGGTATGTCCTGGGCCCCTGAACGTGACACCAGAGCCTTCAGAATGTCCTCTGTAACGAGGAGAGCCTCTCTGCTGAGGACCTCCACAGATCCTCCAGAGACCATGACAGACCACCAGGAAATCATTCTTACTCTCACTTTTGGTCTCTCTTTCTGTCTCACTCTCTCTGTCTCTGTCTCTCTCCCCCCCCCCCTCTCTCTCTCTCTCTCTCACTATCACTGACTCACTCTGACTCACTAAGCTTGACTCTATGGTGATCACCCACTCTCTCTCTCTTTCTGACTGTCTCACTAGCTCTCCTGTTCCCCCTTCTACGTAGGATTGTTATTATGATCTGTCTGTCTCTCGGTCTGCCTGTCTGTGTGAAGGTCAGGGTGTGATCAGAGTGTTTATTTACATGATAGCTTGCAGGGTGACCGCTAACGCTTTTATGACGTTAAACTTAGTGAGTTGTCCCTCGGGGTGAGGAGGAGTGTGTGTGTGTGTGTGTGTGTGTGTGTGTGTGTGTGTGTGTGTGTGTGTGTATGTGTGTGTGTGTGTGTGTGTGTGTGTGTGTGTGTGTGTGTGTGTGTGTGTTTCCCTAAAAGGGAGCGCTGTCTGTGTTTGTGTGGATCAAACCTGCATGGTTTAAATGAGTGGGGGAGGGAATGGGGGACGGGGGGAGAAGCGGGGGGAGTGCAGGTCTTCTTTTAGATGATTTAAAATGGCTCCTGCTGACTGCAGTTTATTTTAGGACACCTGTAATGTGTCTGGAAATAACCCAGAACCTTCTCCTGACGTCCTGGAGAAGGTCCCACTCCACATCTCAAATACTAATACACTGGGTCCCAGCATTAACACTGAAGTAAAGTCTGGTTAAAGTAATGGAGCTCGTTCGCTGCACTGCGAACAGCTGTATAATGAGCAGTGCTCTGTCGTCAGCACAGCCCTGCATCAGAGCAGGGCGGCGGACGTCTGCTTCAGCTAATGGTTTGTTTTGTTCCACCGCTGGCAGGCTCTGGGCCTCATGAAAAATCATATTTCATAAAAGTAATAACTTCAGCATGGCAAGATGTATGGTCCCCCTAGATCTGAAATGAGCAGAAACACAGCAGACCGGCTGAGAGGGACGCAGTCAGGAGTGGCCGACGCACGAAACACACGAGAGGGAGCTGACCGTCCATGCGTTTTCCACCTTCAACTACAACCTTCCTGAAACACTTGCATCGGGGGTGTAATTCTAGTGTATTTCATATTTCTGTTGATGATATTTCTATATTGCCACGATCCAGTTTCTCAGAAGACCTGGGTTCTCTGATCAGGAGAAGTTGGCGTCGACACACAAGACAGATTTATTGATTCTGGCCTGACCAGAGAGGTTTGGCAGAACACAGCGGCGCTAAAACCGTTGGGCCCACAGATGGCCAGATGGGGGCAACGTACAGGCCGTACCGTACTCGGGTCACATGACCAATACTGGTCAACAGACCCCAGCCAATGCTCGGACATGAAATAAATATGTGTAGAAATGAACAAAAAAAGAGATGCCCAAACCAACGGCACGTATTCAGCGGACCGTGTCAGCGAAGCTACGTGTCTCGTGACGTTACCTTGGGCCTGTTTGCTTGCTTCTTCAGCGGTCCGTCGCTCGGCTCGCTCTTTGATTCGCTGTTGTCGCTGAGCCCCGCCTCCTCGCCCAGCCCGCTGTCCTCCGTGTCCACGCTGCTGCTGCGCGAGCCCGGCGCCTTGTCCTGCAGCATCAGCTTCCTCTCGTGGAGGACCCCGCCTCCTGCCCCGCTGCCCTGCAGCGCCCTCATCTGGCGGCGCCGCGTGGGCGACTCGTTGCCCAGGAAGGGCTTGAACTCCGCGGGGCCGGTCTCCATCTTGCCCCGGATGAGGCTGATCAGCTCCCCGCCGCCGCACTCGCTGGGCCTCGGCCGGACGCTCTTCGTAACGGTCCCGCTGCGGATCTTGCCGCCGTCCTCGGCGTCCGCCGTGACCACCCGCGGCTTCACCAGCAGCTTTTTCACCGCGCGGGTCTGCTGCTCCTTCAGGTCCTCGTCCTCCACCGAGTTGGGCATCCAGCCGCTGGGGATGGTCTCCTGCTGCTCAGTGCGCTCGTTGGCCCAGCCCTGCCAGCTCTTGGCCAGGCTCGCCACGGCCGCCGCGCAGCGCACCTTCTTCGCCACGCGGGCGAAGGAGGGCCGCGGCTCCGGGGCGGGGCGGCTGCTGCTGCTGCCGTCGCTCATGGCGACCGCCTGGGAGGTGACGGCGCGTGGACCGGGGGGCGTGAGAGGCTGAGTTGTGTCCGGATGCGGGGCGATCTAGCTGTGACTCGGCGGCGGGTTGGGTTTCGGCGTCACGGCCATCCGTGGCGGGCTGCACACGATGTTCTGTTCTGTCGGGCCCCCTCACCGGCCGCCGGATACAGAGGTGGCTGAAATGTCAACGTCGGAACTCGAGCTCCAGAAGAAGGGAAGTCTCGCCTTGAACGTCCCACAACTTGAGTTTGAAAAATATCTAAAACATGAGCAAAAAAAGAATGAATATACAGAGGCTTCCCTGAGCCAGATTCTTCCAGGTCGTTCCAAATTCGGCAAAACTTTTCTGAAATTTCCTAGAACATTCCGTTCTTCTAGAAAGTGTTCCAGACTTCTTCTGGGGTCTCTCTTTAGAGCGTCCCAGTGAGAGTCTGCTCTCTGCGGAGTGTTTTTCAGCAACAAGGAGAGCAGCAGTTGTTCTCCACAGGCGAGACCCCGTCTTTAAATAGAGAAGACTCCTGAAGGAAGTGATGTCGCGGGACCCACATGAGACAGGAAGGTGCCCAACAACGTCTGTGTGTGTGTGTGTATGGGTGTATTTATGTGTGTGTGTGTGTGTGTGTGTGCGCATAAGTGTGCGCATGTTTGTACTCGTAAACCCAACCTTCGCACAGGCACATATAATTATAAACACACACACAAACCTACATTCACACACGCGCACATGCACACACACACACACACACACACACACACACACTGGGGTTCAGTATGACAGGTGTCGGATGTTCTTAATGGGGAGCGGATCTGGTTGAGGTCCTGGAGGTCCAGAATACCCCCCTGGAGATCACTGACTCACCCCACCTCTACCCCCCACCCCAGTACATAAAATGTATGATGCTTTGCTATGTAGCAGCTTGTGTGTGTGTGTATGTGTGTGTGTGTACATGACTGCATACATGTTATATGTGTGGGAACATTTTCAACATGTCTGCATTATGATTAAGAGACTATGAATATGAGGTGAGGCAAGGGAGTTTATCTGTCTGCTCGTCCGTCTGTCTGTCTGTCTGCATGCCTGTAGATGTGAGTGGGAACATTTTCTGAATCTCTGAATCATGAGAGACATTTAGAGAATATGTGGTGGTGTGTCTGTTTACTGTGACACACAAAATACCTTCCAGCCAGGGGGCACTTTTACATTTAGACATGTTATCATCCTCAGTTTGGACCAGGATACACACACACACACACACGCAGCCACACACACACACACACACACACACACACACACACACACACACACACAC
>JAXIVH010000024.1:2128861-2158861 GCA_036785325.1 Urophycis tenuis | reverse complement strand
TGTGCGTGTGTGCATGTGTGGATGTGTGTGTGTGTGTGTCCAATGTGTGCGCGTATGTTGTGTTATAGTGTTTGTGCATATGTATGTGCGTTTATCTGCACACGCTTACGTGTAGGCATTCTAAATCTAAATATACAAGCATGACTTCCATGTCATTCGACATGAAGCTAAACACTGAAGCAGATAACGCATGAGGCTGTGCACACCTACATGCACACAAAGACACACACACACACACACACACACACACACACACACACACACACACACACACTCCTGTGTTGAGGTGAAGCAGCTTACAGTGTATTAGCATCATGCTAGTGTCAGGTATAATCTAACACGCAGCAGCATCCTGTGTCCAAACAATCCGCTGCTCATGTGGGACTGCAATGTGAAGGCCAAAAACATGTTGACTCTTGAATCTTCTGCAGTATGTGTGCTTAATTGGCCCAAACTGCACTTTGAGTTAAGAATTAACTTGCATTAATCCCCAACGGGACTAGAAGCATCCCCAAACGTCCAATGAGAAAAACCAGATGAAAATAAGGGAAGAGTCTCCTGGGTTCATCTATAAAGCATTCACCATTAAACCTCCACCAGGGAGGACTCACACGACCCCACCATCACCACCATCATCAAGATGGAGGACGCAGGACCAGGGGGAGGTTCTTGTGTCTCCGTCAGGACGCCACTGCTAAGCCTGTTATTAATGACGTGTCCAGGGTAAAACCAGCTCCGCCAGCCAGGTGATGTGCCTCTCAAAGCCAGCTTCATATATTCATCTGGCTGCAGGCTGCAGTAACTGTGTGTGTTTGTGTGTGTTTGTGTGTGTGTGTGTGTGTGTGGGGGGGGGGGGGGGGGGGGGGGCTTTGTGTTTGTGGTTTGGACCGTGGCAAACTTTATTTCTATAGTAGGCTGCTTACTACTATTCATTTAGCCATTCAGCAGATAATATTATCTGAAGCGAGTCACAGTTGATTCAGATACATGCTGTTGAGGAGCAGGTGGGGGTCAGGGGCCATCTTGCTCAAGGAGGCCTACATGTGCAGATTTACATTTACATTCACATTTACATTTTCATTTACATGTGGACTGCGGCCATCGTGGGATTGAACCCAGCAACCCCCACCCCCACTTACTTTGAGCGACTGAGGCGGCGGGGGAACAGTGCGGCTCTTGTGCTCGGAGCCCCTGCGTCTCCCCTCAGGAAACCCTGCGGCGGCGCGGCTCAGGAAGACCGATGGCCCCTGCCAGCCGCGTGTTCATGAATCCACGCGGCGGCGACAGACCATACATCAGCACGTTGTGCTCATTATGCAGGGAGGGAGGTGGGCGGGGCGGGGTGGGGGGTGGGGGGGGGGGTGGTTCTGGTGTACCGTGCCAGACCGACGTCTCTGGTCCGGACCACCCGCCCGTAGGACCGTGAGGCTGTCAGAGTCTCTGCTGAACAGCAGCGGCGGCCGTGCGCCATGACCCGGTCCCGGGTGTCCTCCGAGAGACGGGCGGCGTCGGGGGGGGGGGGGGGAGGCCTCGCCGTGCATCAGGAGGTGATGAGTGTCACACGCCGCGCGGCGCTGGTGACGCTGCGCTCGGCCCAGTGTTCTGGATGGCGAGCCGCTCGCCCGTGAACACACACCACCCGTAGCCGTGTGTGTGTGTTCAATAATGTGTGTGTGGACACTCCTATGCAGAGCTAGTGAGCGGAGCTGAGCGGTGCGAATAGTCCGCTCCTTGCTCCACTCATTATCGCTCCGCGCTCTACTTAAAAATCATGCCGCTGCACTGAAATCGCTCCACGCTCGCTCCAAATCAAAAGAGGGAGAAATAATCTACTACGAATTGCCACCTTAAACAGAAAACTTAAATACTAAAGAACTAAGAGCAACGGCAATATATGTCAGTCATAGCACATTTATTTAGATATAGACAGATAGATAGACAAGAAAGTGCAACAAGAAGACATCTCCAACAAGCTTACAATGGCCAATATTCAAAATTTACCGGTCGTGGTTGTATTAGGAAGAAATTAAGTCTGGGTGGATTTGGGCATGCCTCTAAATAAAAAACCGCTCCACGCTCCAGCAAAATTCCATCCGCTCGCGCTCCACTCACTAGCTCTGCTCCTATGTGTGTCATCTTTTAGTATTTAAGTGCATCAGTATAAGAAATATCTCGAGTGTCTCCAATGTATTGCAGCATTCCTGGATCAACTGGACCGGATCAGCTGGACTGGATCAACTGCACCAGGCTCAAGAGTTATTTGATCGTCCATATGGCGGAGGTGGACTCCGTGCCCTACCTGTCCCAGTGTGAATGAGCAGTCTGTTTACTGACCTCAGCTCACGGTGAGGTTAATATTAATAGAAGGCATTCGTCATTTGTATGAGACATGAGTCATTTGACTTCCAACGCATTGACTTCACCTCTATGTCTCTCTACCAGACACCCCCACCATCGCTCTCTCTCTCTCGCTCCCTTCCCTGTCACTCTGCTGTTCTCTTCTACTTCTCTATCTTCTGTCCATCGTTCCTCTTTCTCCAAATCACCCCCTCCTCCTCCTCCTCCTCCTCTTACACCCTCTGCTCTCGTTCTATATAACAAACACATCTCTCCCCTCTCCTCCCCTGTCTCCTCCTCCTCCCCTCTCTCCCCCTCTCCTCCCCCGTCAGGTCATGTGGGAGGTATTACAGACTGTGCCTGGGCGGTGACATACCCTGTCGCCCCCATTCTACTTCCTATAGCCTCCATCAGCTCTGTCGTGGCCCACTTCTCTACCGGAGGAAGACTTGAGGACAGGGGGAGGGAGGGAGGGAGGGAGGGGGGGAGGGAGGGAGGGAGGGAGGAAGGGGGGGTTAAAGGGATTGAGGGACAGATAGATTGTGCTGGTTAAACGTCTGACCTTGTCTATTGTGGTGCCCTCGTCAGTGGCTATAGCAGCAGCAGCGCAGCCTTATTTTGTTCAGTACTTTCCTCTGTGACGGCGTTCCCCTCTGGGATTCAAACCGTTCATCTGAGCTTCTTCAAGTCCTCCTGAGACGGTGTGGAGGGTTCTTCGTGGAGCAGGATGAGGTCCATCCTGCAGGGTTAGCTCACGGTAATCTCAGGGCCCAGGGTCTCTCTCAAGGTAAACACAACGAGAGCAAGGAATAAAATATATTTTTTTTAAATTACTTTTGAAATCCCAAGTCTGAATCCTAAACATTTGACACAATAATTTAAACCCAAAACACAACTCACTGTTTTTTTTGTAGAGGAACGATCCACCAAGTTGTTTTAAGATATATTTAGCAAAATACCCTGAGTTGCCCAGACGGATCAGAAGACTACAGAACATCCGGTCCAAGCCGCGTCCTCGCTGGTCAGGTTTAGGAGAATACATTTGAATATAAAATTACTTTTCATATAAAAAAATAGTATGAGTATGAGAGGGGCTATAAAGCTTCATGCAGTTTTCATCCATGTGCATGTGAGTGTGTGTGTGTGCATATGTGTGTGTGTGTGTGTGTGTGTGTGTCTATGTGTGCGTGTGTGCGTGCGTGTGTGTGTGTGTGTGTGTGTGTGTGTGTGTGACTATATCCATCCATCTTCGATGACCGGGTGTTCATTCATAATTAAAAGCACATGATTCAGCTGTCGCTCATCAGCCGGTGTGGTGTGGTGTGAGTGGTGGTCTGAGCGGGGGGGGGGGGGCTATTTCAGTAGCCCTCCGCCATGGCGACCGATATAGAACACCAGATTATTCCCCCGTCTGCTCCGACGCTGCCGTCTCCTCATCCTTCCTGTCCTGTTGACGGTGTGTATTTCAGGGACAGACTCTGCGCCGTCTGTCCCCGTTTTACTTCAATACATAATTATGGGCTTTTGGGGGGTTTGTGAACAGAAGAGAGTGAAGAGCAGTGTAAAAGTAGGTTGGAGAAGGGGGGGGGGGGGGGGGGGAAGGCAGCACAAGGCCGCTGGTGGGACCCCCACAGGAAGAGTGGGGGCCCGGAGGGTTGGGGGGGGGGGCAATAATAGAGGGGTTATGAAGGTGCAGGCCTACATCAGAGGGCGCTGAAAGGCCCCTTATTTATCCACCAGGTGTGATGCTGAGTAGCTATTACAAGCCATTATCAAATCGATGATCCACCCCTGAACCCGACGTGAACCTTGTGAACTCACGCACATGCAGTTGCTCTCTGCGTCCAGCAGATGTCCTCAGCACACACCTAACCTGTTGTAACCTGGGACGCTGTGTAACTGGACACGTTCTGAGGGAGGAATCGTCTTTTATTGCAGCTGAACAGTTCTGCTGGGGAATTTGCAACTGAAAAGTTAAAATCCCCTTCAAATCAACTTTCAAATCAAGTTTCATCCAGGCCTACAGTTGGTGATAGTGGGAATATCCCCAATCATTATGTATAACTAACTACCCTATTGAACATTATTCTAAGCCGTTGAGATAACCGTTGTGGTTTATTTGTGTTATTGACACATTGTTATGTCAAAAGCTGCACTTAATTCGCCCAGTGCAACTCCGCTCTCTTGCAGCAGTAAAGCGATAGCATCGATTTATATCAGATGTCCTCTTTCCAAATAAGTAGCCAGAAAAGCACAGAGAAATAAAAACCCCAATTGACACACATTTACAAAATGTACTTGTATTATGTTATACATTAAAAACTCATTTCAAAATCAAATATAGCATACTGTAACAAAGACGTCTAATGAACATGAAGTCTTACCTATGTCCTATACGTACTTCACAAACCTATACGTAGTCTCCTGATACATGAAACGTGGATTTGACCAATGCAACCAACCACCTGTCTGCTGTATCTCTCTCTCTCATCTTGGCAGGTGGTCCACCGCCGACCCGATTCCTGTCCAGGAGCGACACCTTGTGGCCGACCTCCGAGTTACTCCAGTGCTATGAGGGGGGCAGAACACGACCAATGTTCCAAAGGTCATTACAGTTAAAAAATATGAAACCATAAAGCCAACAACAAAAACAAAAATAACATTCGTAGAAACCCCACTCAAAATGCAAAGCACACGGCCAAAATGTGATTCAGCTCAATGCTGAGATGTAGCCCGGTGCTTCATCTATAAATCTTCCTCTTTAAAGCTCATCACCGCATCCAGGCCTCCAGCGGCTGTGGCGTCTCCGACACGGGGCTAGAAATAGTCTATCCCCTGCAGAATACAATGCATTGCAATATCATGTTACCACCGTGTGGCAGGGATCTCTTCCACCGCAGAGCTACGGGGCAGCTGAGGGTGGAATGGGTAACACCTCTGCTCTAATGTCCCTCCTCACCAGACAGACCCAGCATGGGACACTGGGCTGGAACTTGGAGTGGAGGCGAAAAAATCCGAGTTGCTTTCGATAATAATGTCATAATAATGTCATCATAGCCTATACTGTATCACAGAAGCGGATCGATCCAGTCTACAGACACAGAGGTCGCACCGGGGTGGACCGGACCCCACACTGACACACACGCACACGCACACGCACACACACACACACACACACACACACACACACACACACACACACACACACACACACACACACACACACACTGGAGTCGAGTCGACGTGGCACAAGGCACGGCGAAACTTTGCCTCTTCACTTTTTCAAGTTAAGGTGTTAAACCACCAAAACGCATTCAACGGTAGACTGCGTGAAATGCTGTTTCAGTGAGCTAAACATCAGGTAATGTTTAGGGAAAACAAGTTTTGCACTTCCAGGAGAATTACAGCGATCCTTTGAATAATACATATCAAATGATGCATGCACTACATTCATGGGGAAAACACGTCACATGATGGCAATAAAATGGGTTTTATACTTTGAAAGTAATTAAATACGAAGAAGAATGTGGGGTATAACTTACGATGTGAAACAATAGCGCGTGCCCAACGGGCTGAAGTCGAAGAGATGGAAAGAAGAGGAGGAGAGTGGTACTCGAGCTTTCAATTCAAGTTGCCAGGTTACGGCCACATCCCCCGCTCCCTGGGCCGCATCGTGCCGCGTAGTTAGCTCCATAAGAACTCAAATTGATACCTTCGGGGTGTAATTTTGAATAATCACTTCATACGCCCTGGCTTTAATTTGGTGATCAAAGCGGACACAAGTAGGTATATCACTATCCAGACATGAAAACTTAAGATGTACGACAATTTTACAAACTTTAACACACGTTCAGCTAACTCGTGACGATATGAATACATTAATATGTTAAGGGAAAACATGAAGTGAAAAAAACAACATTATTGAATAAAAAAACAACAGTGGGGGACATCGGGGTGCTGAGGAACGCGTATATCTGACGGACCTGGCAACCCCCCCTGTCCTGTGTCACGTGGTAAAAATGGCGGATGAAGTCGAACCTGTGAGTGTTTACACGCCGACACACTTTACATCGCAAACGTTTTAACAGCGTGTCCAAAACCAACATTTCCTCGATGAACCCACCCTCGTAGGATAAAATGAAGTTAGCCACGTTGCTCTGTTGAACTCTCCCCCGCCCCCGCCACACACATACACACGTCTCGCCGTCTTCTAACGACTAGCTCCGTTAGCATCATGTAGCCACTGAGGTAGCATTCCCGCCGCTCACGCTTCGTGTTGTTGTGGTGCGTCTTCCCAGCATCACGCGTTATTATTATGATCAATAACGGGTCAAAACGTACGCACGGGAGAGGGGGACTGTGGTGTGTTCTGGTCTCATGGACGCCCATCCGTGCGACCAGGAGAACACACCGACCACCATGGAGGGCTTGGGGTCAAAACCTCAAGTGAACCGCTAATCGATGTCGAGGACTCACGCACTTTAAAATGCACGATTCGATATTGGAAAGTGTTGAGACATGGGTTCCTCGCCAGCCGTCGTCACCGTGGAGACCATCTTCTACTTACAACTGATGTCTTTATGTGACATACTGACGGGTGTACATCCCATCACACACAGGCTAACAGTTTGCAATGCGAAAAGATGCTGTCACGTCTAATATTGAGGCACTTTTTGAATCGATACAAACTGTCACAACCACGCTCATGACCGAACAACTCAGATCGTGTGTGTGTGTGTGTGTGTGTGTGTTTGTGTGCGCGTCACAGCAACAGACCACGAACACGGTGGAGGAGCCCCTGGATCTCATCCGGCTCAGTCTGGACGAGAGGATCTACGTGAAGATGAGGAACGACCGAGAGCTGCGTGGCAGACTGCATGTGAGCAAGTGCTGGGATGAACTGTTAGCTCATTAAGCTGGTTTACTCATTAAGCCATCGTGGTGCTCGGATGGTGCCCCCCAAAAAAAGCCAGACCTACACGTTCTGTAATTCTCTTCAGAGTTACGTGCAGAATCTGACTGAACAGCCTCCTGCTGCTTGTGGAGAATTGCGCAACACGCGCTCAAAACTGTGTGGTTATTGCATTGTGTTGATTTGTGTGTGTGTGTGTGTATGTGGTCCAGGCATACGACCAGCACCTGAACATGATCCTGGGTGCCGTGGAGGAGACTGTGACCACTGTGGAGATAGACGAGGAGACGTACGAGGAGCTGTACAAGGTACCAGCGCTGGTGTAGCCCTGGTGAAGGGACGTACGGGGAGCTGTACATGGTACCAGTGCTGGTGTAGCCCTGGTGAAGGGACGTACAAGGAGCTGTACATGGTACCAGCGCTGGTGTAGCCCTGGTGAGGGACGTACGGGGAGCTGTACATGGTACCAGCGCTGGTGTAGCCCTGGTGAAGGGACGTACAGGGAGCTGTACATGGTACCAGCGCTGGTGTAGCCCTGGTGAAGGGACGTACAGGGAGCTGTACATGGTACCAGCGCTGGTGTAGCCCTGGTGAAGGGACGTACGAGGAGCTGTACATGGTACCAGCGCTGGTGTAGCCCTGGTGAAGGGACGTAGAGGGAGCTGTACATGGTACCAGCGCTGGTGTAGCCCTGGTGAAGGGACGTACGGGGAGCTGTACATGGTACCAGCGCTGGTGTAGCCCTGGTGAAGGGACGTACAAGGAGCTGTACATGGTACCAGCGCTGGTGTAGCCCTGGTGAAGGGACGTACGGGGAGCTGTACATGGTACCAGCGCTGGTGTAGCCCTGGTGAAGGGACGTACGGGGAGCTGTACATGGTACCAGCGCTGGTGTAGCCCTGGTGAAGGGACGTACAGGGAGCTGTACATGGTACCAGCGCTGGTGTAGCCCTGGTGAAGGGACGTACGGGGAGCTGTACATGGTACCAGCGCTGGTGTAGCCCTGGTGAAGGGACGTACAGGGAGCTGTACATGGTACCAGCGCTGGTGTAGCCCTGGTGAAGGGACGTACAAGGAGCTGTACAAGGTACCAGCGCTGGTGTAGCCCTGATGAAGGGACGTACAGGGAGCTGTACATGGTACCAGCGCTGGTGTAGCCCTGATGAAGGGACATGCGAAGGGGTTGGTAGGACTGATGGGGTTTACTATTTGCTTAATGGACCCTTATTTTATGAGCCATTACAAGCCTTTGCTAAATCTGATTGCTGTGTGTGTGTGTGTGTGTGTGAACATCCACTCAGGTGTATAATCAATGCTGAGAAGGCTGGTAGGTCTACGAACCCTGTAAAAGCAGAGGTCCTTCTGTTTTGCCCGCTGTGAGTGCAAGTCAAAGGGGTTCATACAGCTCCGTTCACAGACAAGGGTCACAGCGCTTCACATGCGTCACAGAAATGAAACTCAGGCCATCCTTAAAAATAGTTCTGTTTGCAGTAACCCAAAAAAATTAAAGTCGTTGGTAGGTCTATTTTTTTTTTTTTTAATTTAAAGTAAAAAATAAAATGTACAATTTTGGTCACGGTGAATTAGTCGGTATGAATTTAAACACATTTGCATATCGTGACGTCGCTGACTGCGTCTCCAACCTGAAAACGTTTAGTGGTCTCCTTGACATAAGATAAGATAAGATATTCCTTTATTAATCCCCCATAGGAGAAATTCACAGTGACCAGTAGTACAGGGGATAGATGTGCAGTAAGAGCCTGGCTAAAGTCAATACACAACACAACGACATCAGTCGACACGTCACGTTATAGCGGTGTCGAGATATTTCAATGCATTTTTTTATGTAGGACCTATTGCCACGGTGCCTGAACCCGTATAACTCTGAACGGTGACCGCGAACATTAACTTTACTGCAGCCGCAGCCACAATAACAGACAAGCACGAACCATTGATGAAATGAAGTGAATACAAAAGAAAGAACGTAGCCTATGTAGGCAATTTATATTCGCGATACTTAATAAAATATAATTAATAGGGTTTTATTGTAGTTGCATTAGTTGTTTGAAGGGTTAAAAAAAAAAACGGTCGGTCTTAACACAAGTTTACAACCGTCAAGTCGGTCGGACTAAAAGGGGGAAAAAAAAAAAGTATTTGGGTCGGTCCTAAATCGACGGTATTTTGAAGGATGGCCTCAAAACACAGTGTGATGCTGACCTGTGTAACGTGACCCCAGTGTCCTTCTGTCTCCCTGCTGTAGTCCACCAAGAGGAACATCCCCATGCTGTTCGTCAGAGGAGACGGCGTGGTCCTTGTCGCGCCCCCCCTCAGGGTGGGCTAACGCAGCCCCGTCCCGGAGGTCGTGACCTTCCAGACCAGCAGATGACCCACCGAGAGGCTTTCTCCACCGCCAGGGCAACCAATAAAACACAGCGACTGACGTCAACTCAGTTTTATTTTATTTTTTTATTTTTTTATTTTCGAGGGCAGTTTAAATCGTGTCTTGTGTTCTGAGGAATAGTTCCTCTCATTGTGTTTTTTATTAGTCAGTCATGCCAAATCACTCCTCTGCTGCAGCGGGCTAATTGGGTTTGGGCAGGCCCATTAAGCTTGTGCAGCTAACATCCGTCACAACGATCCACGCACACGACCTCCTTTAGCCCCCTACGGCAAACAATTAGCATCTTAATTACATGAGGGCTTCCCATATTGACTCTGTTAAGTAAAACGTATCGTCAAGTGCATAATTTCTGAATATTCTTTTGAGACGTTTCAAGAATCTGTCTTATTTAGTTTAGTAAAAATGTCGATGGAACGTTTTCATGTTGTACTGCTGTCCTTTTTTCTGACTTGGCATGAGAGTAAATCAGTTGTTTTGAAAAAGCACATTGGTCTGTGTCCTGTTTGTGTTCCTTTGACTGAACTGACTTCCACAAGCGGGTTGCCTTGGTCCCCATCAAAACGAATGTCAATACCTCAACGGGAAAGGTTGAGGTAACAAGGGTTTCACTGTGCATGTCTGTGCATCGAAAGCGTTTACGCCATTCTGCGTCCAGGAGGACTGCTTTCTTGGAGAAGCAGTTATACGTTATATGGAGGGTGTTGACATTTTGAAAGGCCCTCCATTGTACCACCAGGTGTTGATTAGCCATTACATGGCATTTCAAAATCTACCCTGTAGTGACATGGACACCTGGATGTGTGATGAATAGATCTGCCCGCCAGCCCGCCCGGTGGACTGTACCAACTGGCTGGCTGATCCACTCTTCATAACATGGTGGTAAAATAGGGGCCCTTTAAAATCTCTGTCTGATCCACCACCAGATGGCAGTGTCAACCTTATATTTCATGTGTGTTTTGTGCTGGTTCAGAGTCAAGCAGCTGCCGCCTCAACCCAAGTGGTTCATTTGACCGTTTTGCATGGAAGTTGGTTCAGATTTCAGCCGGTGAAACCAGTCACCACCCTCTGATCCGGCTGATTCTGAGGCTTGATAGCCCAGCATACAGGAAAACAACGATTAATAATTGACATACGTATGTTGTGGATGAATGAAGATCCCTTTTTTTTTCACTTTATAAAGAGGCGTTGAATGTTTTGTGACTAGGCAGCTAGTTAAAGAGTCGCTGTCGCAGCCTGGAGGGGCTACTGATTCCACCAGGGAGCAACAATGTTCCTCAATGCTTTCAGCCAATCGAGACTTCAGATGTGTTCTGCTGCGAGAGGTGAGCGAGGTTGATGCACACCTGTCACCCTCCTGTAGGAGATGGCTGGGAATCAATGAGGTCCTGTTCACACGCCCCTCAGGACTCAGCTGTCCCAGTGCCTCCTGTCAAAGGCTTTGGGTCTGGGGTTGCTGCGTGAGGTGATGTGTCTGTGTCTTTGGTGGCACCCACAGTCCAAAGTGAAGTGTGGCTGTACAGTGAGAGTTAAGGAGCGGGTCTGTTGGCTCTGTGCTACAGACAGACATGAACTGTATGGCCGCATTGGCCTGAAGGATACTAATGGGGTGGCAGTAGCTCAGTGGGTAGAGCGGGTGGACAGAGTTGGTCGTCCACTAACCGTAGGGTCGGCGGTTCCATCCCCTTGATCCCCCTCCTCCTCCATCTCTCCACATGTCGAACCCCACAAATGTACTGATTGTAAGTCGCTTTGGACAAAAGCGTCTGATAAACGCCCCCTTTAATGCCAATATACGGGGGAGCTGCAGTTTTTCTGGATCAAAAGCCTTACAGTTTTTACATTTCTCTACAGCACACGTGTCAAACTCAAGGCCCGCCATGTCATTTCATGTGGCCCGCGAGAGCTTAGAAGGCATTTGCTGCATCACAGCGTACCGTACAGCGAACTGGTGAACTACATCTACCCCAATACCGCATTTCAATTTCATGATCCGCAAAATCCTGCCACTAGATTGCAGTGTTTTCAGTGCGTCCATTTATATTTACATTTATATAAATGCATGTACCACTTGAATTTGAGGTACTTAACAATATGTTAAGGAGTAGTTGTCGTACAGTTACAACTGGCCCTTTGAGGGCCACCATAATGCTGATGAGGCCCGGGGTGGACATGAGTTTGACAACCCCGCTCTCCAGGCTAGGGTTCCCGTGGATGTAAAAAAAAAAAAGCAAAGTATAATATGAGTTAATAGGAATATAAAACGACTTACTGAAATTGGTTGAGAAATGTAAGCGTCACGTCCACAAAAACCTCAGCTTCTCCATTTACTTGTGTTTGTTTGGAGGCCAGTCTTCTAATTCTGGGTGTTTGTCTCAGACTCGCTGTATTGGCAGTTTGTCTTCAACTTGTCTGATCAGGACATTTTGTGCTCCTGCCACCACAACGCTCAAACAGTAGGACATCAAGTCCTGTGTGTGCATGTTCATCTTACACTTGCACCTGCGTGCACAGGGAGATTTTTTACGTATTTACATACATTTGTGTATGCTTTCATTACACATAGGCCTAACCAAAGCATTACATTACCCACCCTACAAATGTATGGAATGTGACAACAATTAATTTCTTACTAGTGGAAAGGTTAATTGTAGATATCTGTAACGTAATTACAACTAGGGAATGTTTACCGTTGACTTCTATTCAAACTCAATTACAGATGTTTACATATTTATAATGTTTACATTTTGACTGTTATAATTACCAAGTCGACAAATCCATAGTGTTATTTTGATTAGTTGCATTTGTAATGAATGACATGTAAAACTTAATTCTCACTAGCCAAAATCTATATAATTTAAAGCATTTCAATTACCAGGTAAACCATTGCTAGTACACAACATCCCTGGCTAAGTGCCAAGGTAATAAAGTTGTTATAAAGTTGACTCTAGAAATTGAGTCTCTTCCAATTCAGTAATGGAAATGTAATTTGTTGATATCAACAATTTAATTATTTTTCAAACCAATTGTTCTTGCCTTACAGATATCAGAAATGGCATTGTAGATATCTAAAATTCAATTCTGATAAACCAAATTATTGACATGTTAGCTTGGAATTGTAAGACCGTAAGAATGTCATGACAGATATCTGAAATACATACATTTTGAGATTTCGACAATTCCTTTTATAACAAAAGTTATTATAAATTTGAATTCAATTCAGGCTTGATGAATGTCCAAATTGAAATTAAAACGGTATTTTGGTTAGTGTGTCCAATACTTTTACAGATATAACTCTAACTATAACAGATATAACAGATATAACTCGTTAACGAGTCAAAACGACATGTTGAGTGCAAACTCAATTGTTACTCGTTGGTCCGACTGAATTTTGAAAAAAAAAGAAGGCATTTAGCAGACGCTTTTGTCCAAAGCGACTTACAATCAGTACATTTGTGGGGTTCGACATGTGGACCGTTGGAGGAGGGGGGGGGGGGGGGGGGGGGGCGTCAAGGCAGTCGAACCGCCGACCCTGCGGTTAGTGGACGACCCGCTCTGTCCACCCGCTCTACCCACTGAGCTACTGCCCTACTGATATCTACAATGAACATTTCCACTTGTAATAAATCCATTGTCGATATCAAGAATGAACATTTTGACCAGTGAGCAATGAATTGTGGACATCTTTAATTTGAATTGCCATGAGTGAAATTACATTATGGAAATGTTTTTTACGAGTCAAAAGCGAATTGTTGATATCTATTGCTATTACCGGTAATGATTAAACATGAAAACAGCTTGCCACACATTGCGACTTCACTAGTCGAAATGCCATTTGGACTAGTGAAAACCAAATCCCTACAAGTGATTAAATGGCTTTCCATACATAGTATTAGTAGTGTATGGGGTCTTCTGGACAGCCCAGTGCAACTAAAGAGTGTGTGAGAGTGTGTGTGTGTGCATGTGTGTGAGTGTGTCTGCTTACATGTGTGCCAGTGTGTGTGTGTATGTGTGCGTGCAAGTTACATAACATGCTTGCTCATTCAGCCGAACGACATCAACAACTACATGTGTGTGTGGGTGTGTGTGTGTGTGTGTGTCTATGTGTGAGTATGTGTGTGTACAGGTGTTTGTGACGGTTTATGTGTAGGCGTGTGTGTCTAATAAGATATGTGAAGGAGTGTAAGTGTGAGGGTGTGTGTGTGTGTGTGTGTATCTACTACTGTGTGTATCTACTACTGGGTAGTACATACTGTGTATGTACTACCCAAACAGGCTTTGTCTGCACACCAGAAACACGAATGGAATGTGTGTATATCTCTCTCAGCCCCCATCCCCCCCCATCCCCCCCCCCCCATCCCCCCACACCCACACACACACACACACACACACACACACACACACACACACACCACACCCACACACACCCACACACACACACACACACACACACACACACGTGGCTCCCCAGGCTCCTGGGCTGATAAAACGATAACATGTTGGCACGTGAAGCAGGATATTAACACGGACAACACACAGAGGGGTGTCACGTCGATCCTTCAGGATCAGCAATAGCAGGATATTGCCATCGCCGGGGTGCTCGCAAGACGCCCCTGTGTGATGCCAACGATATTCGTAGCGTTTGTGATGTCATTCGCACCCGAAGCGGGCCTGTTGTCGTCCGATCGTCGCGCTGTTGTTTAAGAGGAAATGAGGCCCGGCGCCGTGTCAGTCGTAGCCTGCCGTCTGATCGTCCCGGATGACGCTGCTCTCCTGGTCCGCCCAGCTCTGGCTGAGCGGATATTGGGACCCGCCCCCCACAAGCTTGTTTTACAGTACATCCTTCGCCCTGGACTCAGACCCGTGAGTCTTATCGCCACGTTAGCTCTCGCTAACAAGGAGGTTGCGATGGTGATGCAGGGGGGCAGCGAGAAGTCCGGTCACGCCGGGCGCCATCTTGCGAGGCAGAACCATCAGACCGCCGGAGGCAGCGGGCTCTCGTCCACGGCGCGCTCACCGTAGGGCTCAACCACGGTGCGTGACGTCAGCGCCACGTCCCCTACGGGGGGGGGGGGGGGGGGGCGCGTTAAACCCCCCCCCAACCACAGCAAAAAAACATCCCCCGGAACCGAAGGTGGAGTTGCGAACCCTGACCCTGACGCAGCGAGTCACAATGAGACACGGCATTGTAACAATTCAGATGAGTCCGGCAGGGCCTCGGATCCCGGGGCCGCCTCTCCCAGCGCCGAGCGTAGGGACTCGACCCCTGAGGGACCACTTGACCCCTGAGGGACCACCCGACTCCGCCCTGTCTGAAGACCCTACCGTTGACCCCCCAGCCATGACCCCTGACGGGGGGGACATTGCTCCCATTGTCCGCCAGGACTGAGCCTCACGAGGCCGGTCCTCCACCTAACACCCCCCCCCCCCCGCCCCCCATAGCGCGCCCCCTTCAAGGCTTTGTGTCTCTGGCCCACGAGGACAATGTGTCCATGAGGACTGAGCTGACATGATTACTGATGGGTGAGCAACCCCCGCGTGAAAAACATGTTTTTTTGGGCTGTGCCGATGGGTCACGTGGAGACGCGACCGCGGGGGATGTGCCGTGGCGTGACCCGGGGCTCTCTCTGGCTGGCTGAGCACCAGGCTGCCGCCGCCACCGCATTCTGGATTCCTGCGCGAAGGTGCAGAATTGCATGCTGGGAGACCTTGGGGCACTGGAGCGCTGCAGTCTGCAGTGGTCCAGGTTTAGGGCTAGCACTACACTGACCGCCCGGCCACTGGAGCGCTGCAGTGGTCCAGGGTTAGCACTACACTGACCGCCCGGCCACTGGAGCGCTGCAGTGGTCCAGGGTTAGCACTACACTGGACGCCCAGCCACTGGAGCGCTGCAGTGGTCCAGGGTTAGCACAACACTGGACGCCCAGCCACTGGAGCGCTGCAGTGGTCCAGGGTTACCACTACACTGACCGCCCGGCCACTGGAGCGCTGCAGTGGTCCAGGGTTAGCACTACACTGACCGCCCGGCCACTGGAGTGCTGCAGTGGTCCAGGGTTAGCACTACACTGACCGCCCGGCCACTGGAGCGCTGCAGTGGTCCAGGGTTAGCACTACACTGGACGCCCGGCCACTGGAGCGCTGCAGTGGTCCAGGGTTAGCACTACACTGGTGGCCCAGCCACTGGAGCGCTGCAGTGGTCCATGGTTAGCACTACACTGGACACCCAGCCACTGGAGCGCTGCAGTGGTCCAGGGTTAGCACTACACTGGACGCCCGGCCAATTGGAGCGCTGCAGTGGTCCAGGGTTAGCACAACACTGGACGCCCAGCCACTGGAGCGCTGCGGTGGTCCAGGGTTAGCACTACACAGGACGTCTAGCCACTGGAGCGCTGCAGTGGTCCATGGTTAGCACTACACTTGACGCCCAGCCACTGGAGCGCTGCAGTGGTCCATGGTTAGCACTACACTTGACGCCCAGCCACTGGAGCGCTGCAGTGGTCCAGGGTTAGCACTACACTGGTGGCCCAGCCACTGGAGCGCTGCAGTGGTCCAGGGTTAGCACTACACTGGACGCCCGGCCACTGGAGCGCTGCAGTGGTCCAGGGTTAGCACTACACTGGACGCCCAGCCACTGGAGCGCTGCAGTGGTCCAGGGTTAGCACAACACTGGTGGCCCAGCCACTGGAGCGCTGCAGTGGTCCAGGGTTAGCACTACACTGGTGGCCCAGCCACTGGAGTGCTGCAGTGGTCCAAGGTTATGGTTAGCCAAAGGCTGGGTGTTGCCCAGCCAGATCACCCGTGATGGTGCCAATCACAGCCCTATTATCTCTACCTTGGAGGGCAGTACTCAGTGGAGCTGGACAGTGGAGCTGTGCGGG
This sequence comes from Urophycis tenuis, assembly GCA_036785325.1. Taxonomy (NCBI): domain Eukaryota; kingdom Metazoa; phylum Chordata; class Actinopteri; order Gadiformes; family Phycidae; genus Urophycis; species Urophycis tenuis. Next base: position 2,142,336 of record JAXIVH010000024.1, on the reverse strand, counting down.
GCGGACGGCCCGACTGGGAGGACATCAAGAGGCTCAGTGGCGGGGTGGGGGGGGGGCTGACGCTCTGAGTGGCGTGCTGAAATGTCTTGCCGTGTCTTCTGGGGTACACCAATGATGGAGCTGGGTACCATCGGCATGACATTGATCGGCGAAGCCGTTGCTCCATCAGAGATCGCGGTGACTGAGAATGTGTACAATGAGGACAGGAGAGGCCCAAGAACTGATCCTTTGAGGTCACACTGTGTTGTCACACTGTGTTTCCAACACGGCGTCCGTGTTGGACACCTCAGGCCTCCCCGAACACCCTGCATGACCCACCAGAGAGGTGTCGGCCGACAGGAGGATGTGCCCCTCCTTGTGACGATAAACATCTCCCGTCATAATCTCCAATGAGCAGAGGATCACTCACGCACAGAGCAGACTCACACTCGCTGAGTGGAAGAGGCGGTGACGACGCGTCTGCTCCTTTATTTGACCCCCGGCGCCGGTGGCCTCGGAGCCCGTGTGCGACACAGAGGTCAGAGGTCGGCGAGTTAGCACCTGTTTGGTTTAACGCCGTCCCGCCGGATCAAGCGTCCCTTTATGACCCCGGGAACGCTGAGGCCCGGCGTCACGGCATGCCAAGGACACGTCTGAGCCCTGAAGACGCCGGTCACACATCACTGCATGCTGCCTCAAGTTGGCCAGCCGTCCTTAATGCACTCGTTAACTCCATCAGCTGTTCAGTAAAGACGCAAATGTTCACGTCCCCAGGCGTGGTAGAGTGAGTGTTGGACTGTGTGTAGAATTGAGACACCTCTGCACTTTAATCAGTAAGGGTCATGTGTACCAGTAGGCAGTTAGATTATTCAGCAAACCGGTGTTTAGTTTACGGTTTACATTGTCTTGATTGTTTTTTTTCCTCCCAGTTGTCATCATGGTGCCTCACCAGAAGGCCAGGACAAGGTCATTATGGGCTGTGGAAACACATCAAGCTCACGTCTCAGGCTTGGATTCCCCCCGTCGATGATCTGTTTCCTCCCCGTGCGAGAGGCTTTGCTGTGTTCAGAGATACATGCAGTATAACGGACAGGTTTTTTTTTTCCTAGTGCAGTCAGCAGGACTGATCCAGAGTAATGACCATCGCTGAATGATGGGAACGAGATAGGGCATCGCTGGACATTGTGCAAGTGCAGCCATTGAGCCAAGGACGTTAAGGAAGTGATGTAAGGGTACAAGGGCTTAGTGAGTAATGTAAGGGAACAAGGGGTTAGTGGGTGACGTAAGGGTACAAGGAGTTAGTGAGTGATATAAGGGAACAAGGACTTAGATGAGTGAAAACATTAGTCTTCATGAATGTAAATTATGTGTTTGTTAGGGTACATTTACATTTAGTGCATTTAGCAGATGTTTCTATCCAAAGCGACTTAGAAAGAGTACATTTGTCATAAGTAGGTGAAACATTGCATTGCTGCGAATACAGTAAGAAAGTCACCAGAACAAGTTTCAAGCATTTCAATTGCTAGGTTAACCATTGCCAGTATACAACATCTCTGACTGAGTGCCAAGACGTACAACAAATAAGAGCGTGAGGTTTGTTTGTTTTTTGGATGACGGATGGATGTTTTGCAGGGTTCAGGTGAACGCTGAACAAGTGCATCTTGAGTCTCTTCCAGAAGATGGGGAGTGACTCTGCAGTCCTGACATATGGCACATTGGTGTGTTGGGTGTGTTGAGGTGAGGTGCGTAGCTCTTTCATGATGGAACACATGTCAATCTCTTCTTAACTGCTTTTAATTTGGAATTTGAAACACACCTCCATGGCATTTACTGTTTTTCTCCCTCTCTCTCACACACACACACACCCACACACACACACACACCCACACACACACACACACACACACACACACACACACACACACACACACACACACACACACACACACACACACACACACACACACACACACACACACACACAATGGAGTGAAAAAGCTGGTGCATGGCCTCCCTCAGAGCTGTGTGTGGACATAAACCCGCTCTGCAGGTACCTTTAATATTTAACCAAAACATGCAGATATCCAGACCTGGGCCGGTGCCGTTCTCATGGACTCTACTCTCAGCTGGAGGACCTCAGAACCACAGAGACGCAACTCCTGTTACAATCATAACATCTACATTCTGATCACAGGTCCCTCGCCCGCCTCCCTCTCTCTCTCTCTCTCTCTCTCTCTCTCTCCTTTTCTCTCTCTCTCTCTCTCTCTCTTCTCTCTCTCTCTCTCTCTCTCTCTCTCTCTCTCTCTCTCTCTCTCTCTCTCTCTCTCTCTCTCTCTCTCTCTCTCTCTGTTGATGGGTTCCATCAACCATTCCTTGTTCCCCCCGATCCCATGCTGTCTCTTCCTGTTTACATTCAATAGAAATGACATGACATTTCTTTGCACTTTGCATGGGGAACAAAAGTTAACATTTCACGCTATGATGATCGTGCGGGGCTATTATCAAATTGCAGAAATACAGTATGGAATGTGCATCATATGTGTCTGATAAAAACAACAAAAACAAATACACTATTTACATACTGTATATGTGAGAATAAATGTGGAAAGAACAACAGTTCTAGTTTTACATAGAAAAAGTGCAAATTGGTTCTAAGTCATGCCTCCAGATGTGTGTGTTTGTGAGTACTTGTATGCGTGTATGCGTGTGTGCGTGTGTGTGTGTGTGCATGTATGTGTGTGTGTGTGTGTGTGTGTGTGTGTGTGTGTGTGTGTGTTGACGTGTGTGTGTGTGTGTGTTGACGTGTATGTGTGTGTTGATGTGTGTGTGTATGTGTGTGTGTGTGTGTGTGTGTGTGTGTGTGTGTGTGTGTGTGTGTGTGTGTGTGTGTGTGTGTGTGTATGTGTGTGTGTGTGTGTGTGCTTGAATGTAATGTGAAACGTGGTCTCACTCTCTTCTGTCTTCTCTTATTCATGTACTTACAGACTGGAGCGAGATCACCTTCCAGCTTCTCTCCTCCCTTAATCCTCTCCTCTCCGTGCGTCTCCCCTGTGTGTGTGTGAACACGCGCACGGTGACTGTCTGAATGATTGGATTCTGTCTCCACCACTGACATTGACCAACAGTGGACAGTGGATTGAGACACACACCAACACACACCAACACACACGCGAAAACACTGTCTCAACCAAAAACGTTATGTCGTTGTTGTTGTCTCTATTTCTAGATAAATGTTTTCGTTTGATGCCAATCTGATCTGCTTCTGGATATCATTCCAGCAGCGCCCAAACACTCGCACATGTGACCTCTGGAATGTGTCCTCCGGTGCCCGCTCCACCTGAGAAGGGTCAGAGGTCAGGCTCATTAGGGAGAAGCTGCGTCATCCACCAGGCTGTCCTCCCTCGGTCCCCACGATTATCTGGAGCCAACCTAGAACTCAGGACTCTGGACTCAGGACTCAGAACTCAGAACTCAGGACTCAGAACTCAGAACTCAGAACTCAGGACTCAGGACTCTGGACTCAGGACTCAGAACTCAGGACTCAGGACTCTGGACTCAGGACTCAGAACTCAGAACTCAGGACTCAGGACTCAGGACTCAGGACTCAGGACTCAGAACTCAGAACTCAGGACGCAGAGCTCAGGACTCAGGAGTCAGAACACAGGACTCAGAACTCAGAACTCAGGACTCAGGACTCAGGACTCAGGACTCAGAACTCAGAACTCAGGACTCAGGACTCAGGACTCAGGACTCAGAACTCAGGACTCAGAACTCAGAACTCAGAACTGAGGACTCAGGACTCAGGACTCAGAACTCAGAACTCAGGACGCAGAGCTCAGGACTCAGGACTCAGAACTCAGGACTCAGAACTCAGAACTCAGAACTCAGGACTCAGGACTCAGGACTGAGAACTCAGGACTGAGAACTCAGGACTCAGGAATCAGAACTCAGAACTCAGGACGCAGAGCTCAGGACTCAGGACTCAGAACTCAGGACTCAGAACTCAGAACTCAGAACTCAGGACTCAGGACTCAGGACTGAGAACTCAGGACTGAGAACTCAGGACTCAGGAATCAGGACTCAGAACTCATTTTCCCTGACTTCAGAATTTGCTGGCCACGGATGACATTGTACACGGTCCAAATCATGCATTGACTGGGCTGGGTTCAACTCAGCCTTGTGCAAATATGTGTTCCATGATAACACATGACAAAAGATGAGGGCAAGTCCAAACACATCTTCCATGAGACAGAAGCACTTGGCTGAAAGCACACACATGAACACGTGTGTTCTGTACATATTTAGATTGATGCTGATGATGATTAGCATCCAAATGAGTTAGCTAATAACTGACGTATGTAACGTCACCACAGTCTGTACACCCCTCTGTACTGTACTCCAGTATCTCATACGGCTGAACAATCAATGTAAGTATGCTGTAACCATGATGTTGTGTGTGTGCATGTGTCACCACAGACACGCTGGTCATCATTGTGTGTGTGCGCCGCGGTGTCTAGTTTCCTCTTCTGTGATTGGTTCAGCTTATTATTTCGTAATGGGATGTGTTGGTTTATTGCCAGTTTATTTGATGTATATGTGAAATGTTGTGGAGAAGCGAAGAACAAAATGAATATACATTGTTTTTTTCAATTTTTTCTCTTTTTTCTGCCTTATCTTATCTTATCTTATCTTATCTTAACTTATCGTTGAAAATAATGCAGGGTAAGATGTGGTCCAGGTAGGACAAAGTTCTTTACAGGGGAGCAGTAGCTCAGGAGGTTGTCCACTAACCGTAGGGTCGGTGGTCCGATACCCTTGATCCCCCCCTCCTCCTCCAACTGTCCACATGTCAAACCCCACAAATGTACTGATTGGAAGTCGCTTTGGACAAAAGCGTCCGCCAAAATGCCCCCTTTACCTTCAGACACCCAAAACAGAGCCTGGACAGAACCACTCCCTGGCGACCAGCGGTGCCTCTGAATCACGTCTCCACCGCAGTCTCACGGCACCGCCGTTTCATTAGTATGACCCGAGGCCCGGATCGCTTGGCCTCAGCCCGGTATCGTGTTCCTCTCAGGAGTGAAACATCAGAAGGGCCACCAAGGGAACCAGTGATGTCCTAGAGGGGTCGGTTCCACATTCCGTGTGTCTGTCTCTCTGTCTCTCTTTGGAGAGAGAGTGCCTGTGTATGTGTGTGTGTGTGTGTGTGTGTGTGTATCTTTGTGTGTGTGTGTGTGTGTGTGTGTGTGTGTGTGTGTGTGTGTGTGTGTGTGTGTGTGTGTGTGTGTGCACAACAATGCGGGAGACAGACTGTGTGGGTGAGAGTATACACATTTAATTACATGTACACTTTTTGTATAGCATACACCAATGCAATCGTGAAGTGCAATCAAAGCACGCTTTAATAAGAAAATGCTAAAGTGTTATTCTCCTGTACCAGGAGGAAATATACACGTTTCCACTCACACAGTATGTACTTCATTACATTTCACTTTGAGATACATACGTAGCATATCTCGAGGGGGCCCGAGGCTCGGGGCCGTTCACCGATTGCGCAACAGGCCTGCCGGTGGAGAGACGTCAGCCGTCTCTCCACCGAGTCGCTGTGTCTCGGCGCCAAGCCGTGGCCAGACTGACCGTGGGACACAGAGCCAAACCAAGAAGCCCCCGGGGCGACAGGAGCTCAGTGGGCGGAGCGGGTTGACGGAGGAGGGGGCGTCGTCCACTCAGCGCGGGGTCGGCGGTTCGATCCCCTTGTCCACCTTTTGAATTTTTTACACTGTTTTTTTACACTGTTTTACACTGTTTACAGCCTGTTTCTGCGACTGTTAGATAACCGTTTACTACCTCGACGATCACTACCTCCACTTGCACCGTTACTACCTCAACAATCATTACCCTCCACTTGCACTGTTTACCGTCACTTTAATAACTACCGTTAATTACCGTCACTTTAATAACTACTGCCACTTTTCATGTTTTTCAATTTTGCACTCTGCACCTACCATCTACTATCGTAACCGCTTATCCTCTGCGAGGGTCGCGGGGGGGGCTGGAGCCAATCCCAGCTGCAACGGGCGAGGTACACCCTGGACAGATCGCCAGCCTATCACAGGGCTAACATATATAGACGAACAACCATTCACACTCACATACACACCTATGGTCAATTTAGAGACACCAATTAACCTAATCCCCAACCTGCATGTTTTTGGTCCTGTGGGAGGAAGCCGGAGTACCCGGAGAGAACCCACCGCAAGCACGGGGAGAACATGCAAACTCCACACAGAAAGGTCCCGGGTCCCAGGTGGATTCGAACCAAGAACCCTCTTGCTGTGAGGCGACAGTGCTAACCACCGTGCCACCCCACTCTGCACCTTATTCTGTATTTCAACCTGCACCTTTATCGCTCATTTGCACTTCTGGTTAGAACGCCAACTGCATTTCGTTGTCCCTGTACTTGTACTCTGCACAATGACAATAAGTTGAATCTAATCTAATCTAAACCTCTTTACCCCTTGGCCCTCTGCCTGGCCAGGTGTCCTCTCCGCTCAACCAGGGTTTGTGGGGGTCTGCGAGGAGGACCAAGGCCCCCTCACAAGCATATGAAAAGCAGCGGCGGGCGGGATGTGCCGCGGTGGAACCGCCATTCTGGGGAATGCAGTGAAGTCGCCCGTTGGTTTCAGCGACAGGTCCCAACATGCGGGATGGGATACGGGGAAGCCATTCTGACAGATGACGTCACCCGGCGGGGGCTGGTCCACCAGGGGGCATGGCTCACTAGCGGCCCACTCTTTTACAGTCAGAACGTCTTTGGTTTGTTTCGTTGCAAAGCAAAAAAAACACAAAAAAAACAAAAAAAAACTATGATTTTTTTTTCTCCTCACAAAACATCAGCGATGTGTGACCTGACCTCTGACCCCTCTCGTCTCGGGTTTTGTTTTGGTCGTGGGAGGGACGGGCCGGTGGCTCCCTGGGTCAGTGGTGCCCTGGTTAGCCTGCGTTGCTCCAGACACTCGGTGGTTTGCTTACATTTGATCTGAAGTGAGCAAAACTGTGCAGGGAGAGCTTGGCTGCCGGGGGGGGGGGGGGGGGGGGGGCTTTAAGTGCCGCTTCCTCTTTTGTTGTGCGCTTCCTCTACCGGCTCCCCTGAGCGGCTGTCACACTGCGCCTGACTCTGTAACAAACCGTCTGCCACAGAGGGGGGCGGGGGACAGGCTAGAACAGAAAGGGTGAGAGAGAGTGCATTAGGGTGGACGAGAGGAAGACAGGGTGAGAGAGAGAGATGGGTGGTGGGGGGATATTGCCTGTGTTTTGCCCGATGGTCTGCGAGCTGGACTCGTTTGGAAGCTGGTTGCAGCTCGGAGGTCTGGGGTCTAGATTATTTTCGGAGGTCAATTTGCTTGGAGGCTGCGCTAGTCTGGAGTACTAAGAGTAGGACCAGGAATTCATACACAAGGAAGAGTCTGCTTGTCTCTCTGCGGACTACACTCACTTTCAGTGCCCGCCTCCATCAACCTCATGAGGTCGTTGTGGAGGGCTCTCCGTCGACGTTGTTGAAAACACACTCTTGTAGCCAATGGATGTTCTATTCTATCACATTCACTTTGTTTTTGTATTCGTATGAGTGGGCTCAAACCTGTACTGTATGTGTGACCCCACACATGTGTGATGTGTTATCAGTATATATACTGCGAGAGGGCGGCACAGCACATGTGAAGGTCACATGTGTCTGTATGTCACGTGTATGCAGCGTATTCAGAGGCGTATGAGCACAAGCGTGTCTTAATTCATGTGTCATTGTGTCGTGTTGTTTTCTGCAAACTTTAAGTGCAATCAGCTGCTGAGGAAGTTGTGTCATCCTTGCTGGTCACATGATTATGAAGGTCGGGGAAGTGTGTGTGTGTGTGTGTGTGTGTGTGTGTGTGCGTGTGTGCATGCGAGAGAGAGAGGAGAGAGAGAGAGAGAGAGAGAGAGAGAGAGAAAGAGAGGGAGACAGTCAGTGAGCGAGAGATGGTTTGACTAGGTGTCATTGCAACATTGCTACCCAAGAAAAAAATATGTCAACCACATAGAGTATCTCTTGCTCAAGACCCAAAGGATTTTGTTGACACGGAAAAATGGCACTGACATCATTCTCTCTCCCTCCCTATCTTCCTCCCGCTCATACACTGTTTAATGTACAGTATCCTGCAGTATCCTTGGGATCAGAGATGAGAGTTTATCTGCTGATAAATTACTCTCAAAACAATGCACCCTAAAGGCCCTGATGTACTTAAAGTGAAAGCCAGCAGGACCTAAAAATGTAAAACAACAATCATATGTCCCAGAGGGATGTATACAAATGTTAAAAAGCAAAAACTCATGTCTTGGAAACGCTAAGGATTGCAGGGTTGTCTTCTGAATCATCCCCACACACCCCCCTACTGGTTGTTTTGGTACAGTTTGCACTCCCTTTGAAACACTGTCGCTGTCATGGCCACGTGACTGTACTGTACCTGGTCACCTGCTCAGCCGTTTGACCAAATGCGTCGGTGTACAGCTAGCTTTCTTGGTTCTGTTCGCCGCCGGCTTTGTGTCTGCATCATTGGTCCATCGGGCTGCTCGTACCGCCCCTGGACTCTTGTGTGCCACCCGATTGGCCCGCCCTAATTGGCGGGGTTTTCTTCTGGGCTCTCTTGTACAACGAAAGTGTCACGACAAGAGAGACCGGACGTTTGGGCTCGGCTATGGATCGACAGACTGGAAGGAATGCTTTGAGATTGCAATGGATTTCATGGAGCATTATTTTCTGATGTTTCGTGCACACCTTGATAACCCATGATAAAATAACCGGCAAAATACAGATTTGTTGTCCGCCAAGACTTTTTGTTTGAAACTAGTCATTCTGAAGAAAAGCATCTGCTAAAGCATCTGCTAAATGGCAGTGGGGTCGTAGCATAGATTCTGTCTTCATTCAAAACAGAAAAAACACAACATCACAGGCCGCAGAGGCTGGCACATGTCATAGCATCTGAGTGGACTGTGACTTTGTGACAAAAAGCAGAACAAACCAAGGAGGTGCCTTGCCCTCCTGCCCGCTCACTGGACTGGTGTTTCATCTCACCTCCAGCTCTTTATGAACCCAACAGCCACAGTCAGCCATTTGTTCAGATCATGATCACACACACACACACACACACACACACACACACACACACACACACACACACACACACACACACACACACACACACACACACACACACATACACACACAATAATAAGTCCGTCACAACACATACAAAGCAGAAGTTAAGGGGCTGAGCTAAAGGGGAACAAAATGCTTGGCTATGTGGTAATGTAAGACAGTGCTGCCTCATAAACGCTGTGGAGCTTGTGTACTGGTTTAACCAGCTTCACCTGACGCTAGTTGCTCTTGATATGCCTCTGGGGCTGGTCGCCCAACTTTTGGTGCATTGAGAAATCAATGCAACAGGTTAAACCAGGCATCACCTCAGGTACAACCAGGGAGGTCGACGCTCATGGCATGCTGCGCCTTCCGTTTCGTATCATTATACTCAACAAGCCGGTCCCGACATCCCCACCCTGGTCCTCGTTCTGGAGGAGCCCAGTGAAAGCCACCCAGTGGCGTGTAGTGGAGCGGCTTCGCTGCCGTCTTGTGAAAAATGGAAGTCCGCGGCGTCAACTCCAAGCGCGTTGCCTTTGAGGGGTCAAGCTCCGATGCTAACGTTTGCCACCAGTTTCAAGTGCAGCCATTGGTCCATCGAGTTGCTCGTACCAATGCGTCCAATCACAACTTGAGTGCCACCCGATTGGCCTGCCCGAATTGTTAGGGTCTACCTCGGGGCTCTCTTGTACAACAAAAGTGTCACGACAAGAGAGACTGGGGCCCCGTTTACACAAAGGGAAGACACAGCTATTTCCCTGTGGTTTGGCCTCTCATTTAAACGAAAACCGGTTTTTATCACAGAAAATGATTATTTTTAAAAACTCTGGCCAAAGTGGAGATTTCTGATAACGCCAAATGAAAACAATGTTGTGTGCACGTTGTTGTTATTGAAAATGGAGGGGGGGAATATTTGTTTCTCTAAATACCCGGCTATGTGTAAACGTGGCCTGGACGATCAAGGTTGGCTTTGGCTCCAAGGACTAGAAGGAAATGTCTTGAGATTGCAATTGATTTCATGGAGCATCGTTTTCTGATGCTTCAATGCACAGATTTGTTGTCCATCATTTAAACCAACCATCACACACACACACACACACACACACACACACACACACACACACACACACACACACACACACACACACACACACACACACATACACACTCACACACACACACACACACACACACACACACACACAACACACACACACACACACACACACACACACAAACACACACACTCCACAGCGTTTATGAAGCAGCACTGTCTTATGGTACAAAATAGCCAAGCACGTTGTTCCCCTTTAACTCAGCCCGTTAACTTCTGCTTTGTAGGTGTTGTGAGGGAGCACAGTCCAGGCAGACCGTGTGGAGTGTCCTGTGATATAGTTCTGTTCAGAATGAAGACGGATCCGATGCCACAACACGAGCGCCAGTGAGCAGATGCTTTTCTGCAAGGTGACTTGTGTACAGGGAGGAGCGGGCGTCACTCAAGGATGCCTGCAGGTCTACCTGTGACATTGCGTGACAGCCCAATAGTCTTGCCCCAGCGTGATTCAAGTCATGAATTTGTTTCGCTTGTTCGTACCGTGCAAACAGAAGTTCAGTTACCTGTCTAACAGATTTATCTGTTACCATTACCTGGCAGGGGATGCCTCCCCTGCCAGGTAATGTAGGTGAGGCTGCTTAAGACTTGTAATTCAAACTTGGGTGAACTTCTGCGGCACATGTGCATAAGGCAATCAATGTGCACAGGTCAAGACGCAGATATTTCCCCGCGTTTGGCCTCTCATTTACATGAACACCTTGTTTTTAATCACAGAAAACGATTTTTTCTAAAAACCTCCGGCCAAAGTGGAGATTTCTGATAACGCCGGTTATGTGTTGCCGTGTCAACTGGGTGAAACTGGATTTTAGGTTCTCAAACGTCACGTTATGCGCCAGAAAATGCTTAATGTCATGTGAGCGTCCTATGTTTACAGTGAAAGACGGCACAGCCGCTGGTGTCAAAGAGATGGTAAAAAAAGGACAATATGATATGGTGGGTTTTACCACACCACAACAACAACTTTGGGTGTGGGTGCGCAGCCTGCAACACTGTGCTCTCCCTGGCATGACAGGCGATGACTCCTGGAGAAACATCTTCAGCCCTCACACGTTAGGACAGGTCCTAACAAAAACAAAACACAATGGACTCATTATTTCCTCCTGCAGTTGGGCTTGCTTTACATAAACTTTGATTAGGGTCTGCTCATGTACTATCCGGAGAAGGAGACAAACAAAACAGGTATCAATATTATCGAACAAGTATCAATATTATTGATACCTGTTTTATTGATAGTGTGCGAACAATGCTTACGTTTAAAGGAAAACGCCAGCGTTTGTCCATACTGAACGACGCTCTTTCGCCCTGATCTAAGACGATATGATACATACCTCTCTCACTTCCGTGTGTGCACTCGATCACTCTCGCGCATAGCGCTACTTCGATAGCATGTAGCTTGGCCAGTATATTCCTTAGGATCCAAAACGGGGGTGAAGTTAGAAGCAACCAAGCACTTCCACGTTTTCCCATTTAAATATGGTTAAATATGGTTACATGAGTAGTTACACGACCCAAGTATGGTTACACAAAATGAAACATGGCAATTTTCTAAGCGGATAAAAAAGGATAACTATAATGTATGGCGAAATAACACCTGGGAGCACTTTGACATTGGCGCAGTAATATCATCACTCCTAAAAGATCCTCTCCCCCTCCCCCTGTTACTTCCCTCAATAGAACCAAAGTGACCTGCACGCCGTCGCCTGCACTACCTTTAGTAGCAGAAGTAAAAAGTCACGTTGGTGCTTGGTCGCTTCTAACTTCCCCCCCGTTTGGATCCTAAGGAATATACTGGGCCAAGCGACATGCTATCGAAGTAGCGCCGCGCGCCACAGCGATCGAGTGCGCGCACGAAAGTGAGAGAGGTATGTATCAACTCATCTAAGACCAGGGAAGAACGTAGTTCAGTGTGGGACAAACGGTGGCGTTTTGCTTTACAGTAATGAAAAAGGTTCATGATGACTCACCCTTGCATGTCGTAGGACAGCACCCGCATTCCTCCAGTCATAACTCACATCTGCTGGCGTCTCTGCCCACATCGCCTTATCACTTTAACAACGATAAGTGGTTGAGATTAATGTATGAAAAAACGGAGTGAGGAGATGGGAGTGAAGAGAGAGCGCTGTGTAAAGAGGTGTGTGGGGGGGGAGGTCAGAGGGATGGAGGGAGGAGAAGAGGAAGAAAGAAATTGGGCGGTCAAGCAGAGTGACTCAACCTTCCTGACCATGCAGGAATGTGTTTTTCCCAGAGAGGGAGAGAGAGATGGAGAGAGGTAGAGAGAGAGAGAGGTAGAGAGAGAGAGAGGGGTAGAGAGAGGTAGAGAGAGAGAGAGAGAGAGAGAGAGAGAGAGAGAGAGAGAGAGAGAGAGAGAGAGATGAGAGAGAGAGAAGAGAGAGAGAGAAAATGTGATTATCCATCAATTTAAGCCAAAGGAGAGATTTTACTTTTCTAAGGAGAAACAAATATGTGAGCTAAGCACTTTAACGAGCCAAGCAGGAGTCCTGGGGGACAGCTAATACTTCGTTAAGGAGAGGCTGATTGGCCCTGCCTCTCGCCCCCCCCCCCCCCCCCCCCCCCTACAGCGAAGGATTAACGATAAAAAGTCTCATTGTTGGGTAGTATGAGGCTGATACCAAGGCCAACGCATGGAGAGAATGTCTGCACACTCCCCCGACAACTCAAGGCCATCACAAAAAACACACCAAATAATTGAACAGCATTTATGTGTGTGTGTGTGAGTGAGTTATACACATATATGCACCCATGTATATACATATATATATATATATATATATATATATATATACACACACACACACACAATTGTTCCGTCAAATATCTGCTTATAATCCAAGGCCCGGGGTGCGCCTTGTACCTCCGGTCGGTTTGGACGGTGGAACTGTGTCTGGAGTTTTGCTAATAAAAAACTAAGCTACCGTCTCTATGGAAAATGTGGGGCCCCTGTGTGACGATGGGCCTCCCCCCTCCCACTCTGACGCACTGGGCTGTAGAGCAGGAGAACGTCAACATCAAGCACTTTAGAACCCGCGTGCTAAGTAACGTCGGGGTTCTAGTAACTGGCTGAGTAACCTGTGGCTGTTGAACACGTGTTGAGTTTAGGATGGCTGGCGGGCATCATGAACAATCATGAACACTTCATGAACTCGTCATGAACACGTCCATGAACACGTCATGAACACGCCATGACACGTCATG
>JAXIVH010000024.1:2098564-2106064 GCA_036785325.1 Urophycis tenuis | reverse complement strand
AATATTAGGTTTATATCACATTTGTTTATGTGACTTAAAAAACCCTGAACGAATGTGACTAAGCTGCTGAAAATATAATTTATTATACAAATGATGGGGTTCTAGAGCTAAATGTTTAATGACTATCACCTCTCATGGCCTCTGGACCACTGTGGACAAAATGTTGAGAGATGTTAATGGATGATGGTATCTCTGCCAACGTGCCCACGAGCTGGTAGTTTGAGAGAGAACTCTGGGGCTTTTCATCTGGGTTCTGCAGGGCTCTGTGTGAGGGTGAGCGAGTCAGCTCTGCAGTGTGTGAGGGTTAGCGAGTGAGCAGTGTGTGAGTGGTGAGGGTTTGAGTCTGGGTTGTGTGCGTGAGGGTCTGGGTGATGTGTAAACAGGCCGGAGTGTGTGAGTGGCATCCAGAAAGGTCAGACTAATTCACTGTTATCTGCAGCGGTGAGGGGCCACTTTCCTCCCGATTAGCCGTGCATAATCACATGTCTTTACAGCTCTTCATATAAACAAGCCACACAAACACACACAAAAACGCACACACGCAGCCACACATAAACTCTCACACACACACACACACACACACACACACACACACACACAAATATATACATGCAATAAAACCCCCCTCACACACACACACACACACTGTTGCCCAGGGCTCACCTTTAGCAGGGTGGTGGAACATCTCCCCCAGCCCCCCGCGTCTCCAGCGCTCTTCAAAGCTTCCCTGATTCCCTTCCGGTCCTCTTGCTTAGAACCGCAACATCCTAGAACCACTGATCCCCTCCTCTGCCCCTCACCCCATTCCCTCCCCCGCCCCGCCCCCCCATCATCACAACACCCCCCCCCCCCCCCCCCCCCCCCCGGGGTCACCGATCACCGGTACAAACCGGTCCGCCCCACCTCGGACCGCCGGCTGGTTTCCACGGCGATGGGAATGCATTGCTTCCCGTGGCGGCGCCGGGAAACGTCCGAGGTTTACATGTTTATCTTGACGTTTGGGCAAGTGTGTGTGTGACACACACACACACACACACACACACACATACACTCCCATAGCGCTTCATGTAAAGGGCAGCATCAGGACATACTGTATACGGACTAGAGACACACTGACACAGACACACACACACACACGCACACACACATGCACACACAGGCACAAAGATGGAACAGACACAAACAAACATAAACACAGACACATAAATGGAGCCAGACAGACACACACTCACTGTTTAGCTGCAGGACGTTCACTGATTTACTGCTTCCAATCAGGAGAGTGTGTGTGTGTGTGTGTGTGTGTGTTCGAGTGATACTATGCGCATTCTCTCATCCGATCACATCCATACTCATTTCTTGCTTCATTCTCTCATCTATCTCCCCCTTCTCTCTCTCTTTATCTCTCTCCCCCCCCCCTCTCTCTCTCTCTCTCTCTCTCTCTCTCTCTCTCTCTCTCTCTCTCTCTCCTCTCTCTTTGTCTCCCTCTCTCCATCTACCACCCCTCTCTCGATCCCTCTCTCTCTCTCTCTCTCTCTCTCTCTCTCTCTCTCTCTCTCTCTCTCTCTCTCTCTCTCTCTCTCTCAATCTCCCCCTCTCTCAACCCCCCCCCCCCACCCCCACCCCCCCCCGCTCCCCCCTCTAAAGCCTGTGATACGCAGATGAAAGTTTGTTTGGACGCACCCTGCAGACGTGCTTGCTCCCGAGCCTGCGGGCATTGCCGTGACGATGAATCGGCTGACTGGGAGTGTGTGTGTGTTGGTGGGGAGGGGGGGCGGGGGGCTGGCGGAAGGCTTGGGGATATTTGGGCGAGCTAAGGGAAGAGAGGGTGGGGGGGGGTCACGTGCGGGGTGGAGGGGGGGAGGCAGGGGGAGACAGAGCACCGGGGTGCTGGAGGTCTGTCACTCCGCTTGACGAATAGGAAACAAACGCCGATTGCCTTTTTTTAATGCTGCCGTCCGTCCTGCTAGCCGCGCGCTACACGCGCTACATGCGCTACATGCGCTATAGGCGCTACATGCGCTATATGCTCTACCTTCTCTACATGCGCTATATGCGCTACATGCGCTACCTGCACTACATGTGCTACATGCGCGGGGGAGGGGGTTGGGAACAGGACCGTCTCGCCGTGGGATTGGCCCGGCGGGAAGGCCGCCGCTGATGGATGGTCCTTGAGTTATGGCGTTGGTCTCCTCGGCTCGACGCGGCCGCGCCGCCTGGATGCTTACTGTGCTGCGAGGCGGTGATAAACATTAGCGCTGCGACACGCGGTGACTAGCTTACTTAACCCCCCCCCCCCCCTCCCCCGTAGGACCCTTGACATTAGCATACAACAGGGACATGGTTCTTCCCCGCCGGCCAGAGCCATTAACTCCGAGCTGCAAATGCGTTTGTGCGTTTCCGGCGGCCGCGTGTGGCTGAGCACGCCGGTGACTGTGTCACGTTGGCGTCCGCGGTGGGCAGCACCAAGAGCTCTGGAAACACCGAAAAAATACCGTTCCACGCGTGTGACATAAATGAACGCAGCCCACAAGTGATACTGCAGAACAAAATGGTGTGAATTGGACAAAAGGAGCGAGGACTGAAATTGCCGTCCAAATGACACCTCTTTAGCATCCCCCGGTCTCCGCTGACAACAGCCCCGGCCGGGCTCAGCCACTCTGAAAGTATTGCGTTTTTCGCAGGAGCACCACTTGACCCCAGACCACTTCTAGCATCACGTGCCCCCAAACAACCCAGAGACACAGCTTACACCCGCGGCCGCTTAGAGAGCCCAGCGCCGGCTCTCTCAATCATCACCCCACTTTACTCCCCGGGACAAGAAGCACAAGAAGACAGGCAGACGGGCCCACGGACAGGCAAGCAGGCAGACAGGCAGACAGGCAGACAGGCCCACGGACAGGCAGGCAGGCTGACTTACACACAGGCAGACAGACAGGCAGTGTGCACTCGGTGGCAGCGATACACTTATTCTCTATTAATACCGAGGGATCAGAATGAGCTGATCGGCTGTTACAATACAGGAGGATTGTGTAATTTATACAAGTCAATTAACCAGAACAGCTGGGTCAGGTGTGTGTGTGTGTGTGTGTGTGTGTATGTCTATCTCTTTTATTAATTTCCCCTCATCTTCTTCATCTCCCTCCTCTTTCGCACCACCACCAACGGCTGTGATCTTCCTCATCTCTCTGCTCTAGATCTATCTGTTCTATCAGTCTCTTCCTCTCACTCACTTTTCTCAATTACCTCTTCCCTGCATCGCATTGCCCTTTCCCCCTCTCTCATCCTCTCTCTGTCTCCCAGAACCTCACTTTACCTTCACCTCCTCCATCTTTCACATCACCCCCCACCCCCCCCCCCCCCACCCCACCCCCCTCCCCCTCCCCCACCCAGCCCCCTCCCCCGCCCCACCCAATCTGTCCCCCCTGGCCTGTGCTCCCAGGGGACCCTTTCTCAACCCAGGACAGATGAGTCCAGGTTTGATGGAAGAGAAAATTATTTTAGAGATGTTCTCCACCCCCTTCTCTCCCTCTCTCACATTCTCTCTCGCAGTCTTTGTCCCTCCCTCTGTTTTTTCTCGTGGGCCTCTTTAGACCTCCATGGGACTATTGGAAGGGACAGACAGACAGACAGACAGACAGACAGGCTGACTAGCTCTGGATAGTACAGGTTTTGGGGGCAAAATGGTGTTGGCTGACTGATAATAGAAATGTTTTAAATAACAAATAATTTACTTATACACATTCACTTTCACATAGAGGTATATTTGCACACATGTACCTCTTCGGACACTTACATCCTCTTGGTGAATGAGGTGTACGGTATTGGTTGTATTCAGTCTTCTGGATTTACTACGATGTTAATGTACAACAATGTTTTTTCTGAGGTCAGATTGCAGGTAGGAGACAGCGTACATGAAATATTATCTGAAAGGACCCAATTTATCTTGATGTAATTCATATGACAAGCCTTTGAAATTATCACAAAGGCAAACATCAGGGAACCCAGAAGGCTGCCCTGAGGGATGCCTTCATTAATCAGGATCAGCATCTCTGGCTCTAACAGGATCAGGCTGGGATGCCATTCTAGGAGGAACCACCTAAGATGTTATTGCGATACAGAATGGTATTGAAAGTGTTTTCTGAGTGAGTAAACATCACATCACTTTCTGCAGGGCGGCCTCCATTTTAACAGCATCCAGCTGAAGGTTAGGTCCAAATAGAAATGAATCGAGATCAATGCATTTGGCTTAAAATGACTTCGCAAAATAATCTATCAATCATTATGATTCCATGGAGGAACATTTGTATACATTATTATAATATTATTGTTGTTATTATTATTATTATTAGTAGTAGTCATATTAGGGGGGAGCATTTCATGGTCGAATCGACCGTGTTTAAACAGCTGTGTGTGTTTGGAACTTATTGGGATGTACTGTTAATCTTTTCAAATTTGAACAGCATGTGGTAAAGTCCCCCACTATCAAATAGTGTGTGTGTGTGAGTGTGTGTGTGTGTGTGTGTGTGTGTGTGTGTGTGTATGTATGTGTGTGTGTGTGTGTGTGTGTGTGTGTGAGAGAGAGAGAGAGAGAGAGCGACGGAGAGAGAAAGGAAAATGAATGGCTAGTTGCTCAGTTATTTGACATAACGGATGAGGAATGGCTGTTTTTCAGCGGTTAGATGTATCACTGTGTGTAGCGAGGGGGAGGATATCTCACAGCGATGTGGACACGCCAGGTCAAGAGGCGTGTGAACCAAATCCTCAGCCTTAACACCGTGAGGATGCGAGGACGTCTCCACGGCTTCTGCAGTGCCTTCTCTGTGTTCCACTGATCTCATTGTCATATTGTGCTTCCTCCCAAAGCCCCTGGACTGTCTGTCTATCTGTCTGTCAGACTTGTCTATCTTATCTGTGTGTCTGTACTGTTATTCTCTGCTTTGTTTGGGTGTGTGTGTGTGTGTCTGTGTTGTGTGTGTGTGTGTATCAGTTGATGTTGGTGAATGTGTGTGTGTGTGTGTGTGTGTGTCGGTTGATGTTGGCGAATGTGTGTGTGTGTGTGTGTGTGTGTGTGTGAGAGATCACTCGTGTGTGTTGTAAGCTAGTCATAGCCTCCAACCCACGAGGCGGCAAACCTGCCAATTAATTGGGACGGCAGCGGGGGGCTCAGGGCTGAATTCGGCGCTGATTGTTGTGTAGCGAGGGGGTCTCAAGGCATGCCATTTTGCCCGTCCCCCCGTGGAGTCGGCAGGTCAAAGATTTTCTTTCCGATCCGTTTGATATCATGGGGCGGGACTGAAAGCTGCCATTACTGTTGCAACAGCCAATGGGAAGACACCATTCCTCTTAATGGATGAACCAGTTATCTGGATAAAAATGTTGACCATCAGACGTAAAATCAATGGTTTTCTCCTTGTGATTTGAAATGGCTTGAACTGCTGCAGAACCTCTCAGCATAGCAGAGTCCTCTGGACCTGTTCATGGACCATTCGCTTGAGTGGAAACACCTGCGTCATTCGTTGAAGATGTGCAGAAGGGAAACATTCCCTCCTGCTTCAGCGGACATGTTCCCACGAGGATCTGGTAGAGGGGTCTTTGCCTGTGGCCCCCCGCATGCCCCCTGTCGCCTGGTGTGGACCGCAGACCCCACCGCAGGGCAACTGGTGGTCCAGACCCATGGCGTGGTAGCATGTACCGCCCATGTTGGCCCGCCTTTAAAGTCCTGGACCATTTTAAAGTGGGTCCAGGACTTCGGCAGTGGAAAGAGAGTGTGTGTATTAAGGTGTGTGTGTTTATGTGTGTGTGTGTGTGTGTGTGTGTGTGTGTGTGTGTGTATGTATGTATGTGTGTGTGTGTGTTAACCAGTAAGCTGTCTAAGAAGCAGAATGAGAGTGTGTGTTTGTCTATATTTGTATCATGGTATGTATATGTGTGTGTACACATGTATTAAGGTGTGGTTATGTGTGTGTGTGTACCAGTAAGCTGGTTAAGAAGCCGAAGCACAGTGCGTGTATCCACGTATTGAGGTGTGTGTATGTGTCTGTGAACCAGTAAGCTGGCTAAGAAGCAGAAGGAGACTGCCAGCAGCTCCACACAGCAGAGGGAGATGGAGCCTGTCTCCACGGCCGACAAGAGCACCACCAAGGTCAGCACGCTGCGCAAGGACGACCCCTTCTCCACCTCCAGCCAGGACCTCAACGGCTTCAGTAAGACCCTAACTCCTAACCCCTAACCCCTAACCCCGAACCCCTAACCATAGCCCTTACTCCCTACCTTCACCTTAGGCCATAGCCAGATCCTGACCCCTGACCCTCATCAGCTTATCATGATGCTGAGGAGGTTTACTTCATGATGGCTGGTTAGTCTTGTAGGTAAATTGTGCATCGTGGCTCAATCCTGTGCATATCTACATTTACTCCATAAGCAAAAAATGAAAACAAATAACAGATTTTAAGGCGAAAAAATTTAATTGTTATCTATTGTTGGCCTGCACACAATGTGAATGTGTATGAATGTGTAAAGGCCACTTTGTGTACACATCCAAACACGGCTGCATCCAAACCCCCCCATGTGTAGGCCTGCAGGGGTCCAGGAGGGGTGTGTGTGTGTGTGTGTGTGTGTGTGTGTGTGTGTGTGTGTGTGTGTGTGCGTGCGTGCGTGCGTGCGTGCGTGTGTGCGTGAGTGTGTGCGTGCGTGCGTGCGTGCGTGCGTGCGAGTGTGTGTGTGTGTGTGTGTGTGTGCGTGCGTGCGTGTGTGAGTGTGTGTGTGTGTGTGTGTGTGTGTGGTACAGGGAGTGCGCGTGCAGCACAGGGTGCTACACCACAGCGCGTGCCAGCCCCTGCACTCAGCAGAGCATGTGCTGGCGTCCGGGGTAATTAGCCAGTCTCTCAGAAGGGGAGCATTCTGTTAGAAATGTCAGCACGGCCTTTGGGAGCGTTTTGGCGACCGCAAAGCTGGGTAGCCACGGAGAGACCGAGTGCCAAGCTAATGTTGGCCATAATTGTCCCCTCGTCCTCGCTACCCCCCCCCCCCCCCCCCCCCCCCTTTCTCCCGGCCGTCCACAGTATGGACTCCACAGCTCCTCTCTGACTCGCCATGGTGCTCAGGTTCTGCGATGGCGGCCCTCGCTAGGAGCAGCTAATTATTTATCTTTGCATGCAAAACGAATCTCAGAGTGGGCGCGATGCAGCCGGACCAGGAAATAGTTGCATCTCAATTGCTTCTTGTCTTTTTTTTTTTTTTAAATGCAGTCGGCCCGCCCTCTGCAGTGGGTCGGGGTCTCCTCGGTTTCACCTTTCACTGCCAACATTTGCTAAGTCTGCCTGAACGATGTGTCCCAACGTCTGTCCCTCCGTCCTCATGTACACCCTTGCCTCTCTCGTCTATGTGTATGTTGTGGTTTATATTATCTGATTTGTCCTGTTATACACACACACACACACACGTGCGCAGGAACACACCTGAACACGCAGATTATTACGAGATGACAAGGCATACAACAGA
>JAXIVH010000024.1:2091064-2093564 GCA_036785325.1 Urophycis tenuis | reverse complement strand
CACCATCGCTGACTAAGTGCCAAGTTACAAAGAGCGATTGCAGTGCACAACAAACATAACCCCGCCCCAACATTTCAATATCTTAAACTACTCGTGGTGCGACTGGCCTTTTTTACTTCATGCTGGATTCACCGCCTCCCTGCTGGCAGTCTGCGTCACCGCCACCCTGCTGGCAGTCTGCGTCTCATCGCGTCATCGCGGTGGTGCACATCAGACCGTGACAGGGCAGGACGCAAAGGAAACGCACAAGCAATTTGTGTGCGTTCACGGCAGGCGTCACACCTGGGCTCTGACACCGGTCCCTCTGCTTTTACAGCCAGCTACTCTCGGGAGTACGGCTCGCTCGGCCGTGTCTCCCTCACAGATCGGCACACTGAGAAGTACGGTGTGCTAAACACCGCCTCTCTTGCAGCTAGCTGCGCACAGACACGTGGTTTGATACACCGTTTGTTTCTTACCGCTAGCTACACTCAGAAAGACTGTTCAGTAAAACGTACCCCTCAGATAGCTACAGTCAGGAATACTGTTTACTGGTTTCTAGCTATGCTAGAAAGATGGTTTACCATGGCAGGCACACCATTGGTCCATTACAGCTAGTTACACTGATAGACACAGTTCCTCTACGGCTAACTACACTTAGGCAAACCTTTCTGCTCTTACAGAATAGATCAGATTAACTATGAGAGCCATTCAGTATTTTCCAAAGAGCTGCAATCCACAATTTGACTCTTATTGTGAAACCTCAGGAAATTGTTTGTCTTTTTTTTTGTACACGTCTCCTGTACACTATTTTGTCGAGATGGCGAGCCACAGAACACTGTTCCTCTACACCACTAACTACTCTCACAAACACAGGCAGGGGGACAGACAGACAGTTATACAGGCAGACGGGGGATGGGGGGTGTGGGGGGAGGGATGAGGAGGGTGCAGAGGAGGAAGGGGTCATTGTGTCCCCCGGCCTGCTGAGCAGGGCAGCTCTCCCATCGATCCCGGCAGTAAATTTGTGGATGTGAGACATGTGTAAATTGGCCGTGGAACACGCCATCATCATCCTCGTTTCACGGGGGGCTGATTTAGGAGCACCCCACACTCAATCCATTCAGCCGGCTGACACTGCAAGACACGCCGGGAGGGGAATCAATAACATACAGAGGGGGAGACGGAGAGACGACGATGGGGGGGAGAGAAAGAGCGAGGGGATAGAGGGGGTGATGGGTGAGAGGATGAGAGAGAGAGAGAGAGAGAGAGAGAGAGGGAGAGGAGAGTGAGATAGGGTGGGGAGACAGAGATTTCGAACGCCTTAGGTATTTCATACAAGGTATAATATGAAACTCGCTGGAGGTGAACTTGTACCGCACTCTTGAAAGCAGAGTTTATAAAGACTCAGCTTGATCGGGAACATAAGGAGATCGCAGCTGTCTCGTGGCGCGGCTAACATCCACACACAGCTGAGATAACATCGTTCATCATTTCAAAAAACAGCGTCACAAATGTTGAGGAAGACGCAGAAAAACGTGACACACGACAACGGGAAAAGTTTCGGTTAGGTCAAGCGCGCGGTCAGAGCCAAACGTTAAGGTGCGGTCACTCGAGTTTCTGGCGTGTCGGGCGGAGGTTTGGTTCGGTAACGGCAGACTTTATGTTCATGTTGGGATTAGAGGCTTTTAATCGAGCGAGGGGACACTTAAGTCAAAGTCATGGAGACGCGGGAGAGAGAAAGTCACGACTCTGAGCTAATGCTAGCTAGCGTGGCGGTTTCGACTTACAGCGCCGGGCTTCCTCGCCCTCCTGCTGACTCAACGGTCTGATCAGCATGATGGAGGGATGGGAAGAGGGAGGGACGGAGAGAATACAAGAGAGAGAGAGGGCTTTGGTATATCTAGTATGCAGAGCCACGCAAGGCTTAACTGTGCTGAACGGTGTGTGTGTGTGTGTGTGTGTGTGTGTGTGTGTGTGTGTGTGTGTGTGTGTGTGTGTGTGTGTCTGTGTGTGTGTGTGTGTGTGTGTGTGTGTGTGTTCGTACAGTTAAGCGTGTCTATGCCAAACAGTTAATAAAGCTGCTGAAAGACATAAATGTGCATACACACACACACATACACACTCACATACAAACACACACACACACACACACTCACACACACACAAAAGTGACAGTAAATCCAGTAGATCAGTGAAAGCTCCATTTCATGTACAAACACAACCACAAGCTGAGATCGATGGCTGGAGGGGGTCAGAGGTCAGACAGACCAGAGATCTGTCACTGGCCTATAGGTCCTTCTCCAGCCCCCCCCCTCCCCCAAGGACACACACACACACACACACTCTCTCTCTCTCTCTCTGCTGAGACAGGTAGAGTGAAGGAGAGCCTGGCTCACCTTGATTAACATAAACAGCAACACACATACACACTCGCACACAAACAACGCACACACACACACACACACAGTTACACATGAAGTCACCTGATAACATGCACTACAATACAAAGTGATGACAAAAC
>JAXIVH010000024.1:2081064-2083564 GCA_036785325.1 Urophycis tenuis | reverse complement strand
GCAGGAGAATGGAGGATGAAATTATCATCTATCAGGCCCAGAACTGCCTCTAATTCCGCGGCAGATGGAAAAAGCCCCGGGGGTGGGCTGAGACGGTGGGCCTGAGGTAATACCTCTAACTACATATCACCTCGTACGTATCGCAGATAAATAGAAAGAACTACATTACTGCCCTTCAATTACTGCGGGAGAGAGATTAGATACATTGGTCTTAATTCAAGAGATGGATGTTGTGGCAGACAGACAGGAAGGCAGGCAGACAGACAGACAGACGGACCGACTGATCGAGAGACCTATAGGTAGACCGACAGACAGGCAGATACATTCAGCTCTCTCTCTCTTCTCTCTCTCCTCACTTCCCTCGTCTTTTGCTTTGTGTCGTATCGTTATGGAAGGATGAGGGATGGATGATAGATGGATAAATGAATGCATGGATGGCTGACGGATGGATGGATTTAAAAAAAAAAACGATGAACAAATGAATGGATGACGATGGTTAGATGGTAGATGGATGCGTGGATGAAGGAATGGATGATAAGTGGAGCATATGTGTGTGTGTGTGTGTGGTGTGTGTGTGTGAGTGTGTGAGTGTGTGCGTGCGTGCGTGCGTGTGTGTGTGTGCGTGTGTGTGTGCGTGCGTGTGTGCGTGCGTGTGTGTGTGCGTGTGTTTGGTGTGTTTGTGTCTCTGTGCGTGCGTGCGTGCATGCCTGTGTGTGTGTGTGTGTGTGTGTGTGTGTGTGTGTATGTGTGTGTGTGTGTGTGTGTGTGTGTGGATGTTTTGCTTTCAGTGTGAACCAAGCTTTTATGGTGACAGATATAGTCATACAACAGATGAGTACTTCATACACACACACCACACCCACACACACAGCAGCACTAACACATCCAGTAATGCCCCTCATGCCTCTGTGAGAGAATCCATTTTCTGCTTGACTGAGCGATAAGTTGATGTGTCTATATTTCTGTCACTGCGTGTTTGCAAGCTATATCATCCTGTGTGTGTGTGTGTGTGTGTGTGTGTGTGTGTGTGTGTGTGCGTGCGTGCGTGCTGTGCGTGCGTGCGTGCGTGCGTGCGTGCGTGCGTGCGTGCGTGCGTGCGTGCGTGCGTGCGTGCGTGCGTGCGTGCGTGCGTGCGTGTGTGTGTGTGTGTGTGTGCGTGTGTGGGGTGTGTGTGTGTCTGTGTGTGCATGTGTGTCTGGCTGTATGAGGGGTGGGTGTGTGGTGAGGGCTGTGTGTGTATGTGTGTGTTGGGTAAGTGCTTGTCTGTGTGTGTGTTCTGAAAGTGAGTTGTCTGGGGCAGATAACCCTCTAATAGAGGGTTATCTAAAGGACAAGAGCAACTCCCTATATAAAGACTGACATACTGACGACACACACACACACACACACACACACACATACTAACGTGTTTGTGTGTGTGTGTTTGTGTGTGTGTGTGTGTGTGTGAGTGTGTTCAACCTCACTTGCTTTTGTATACATGTCGCCATCTACATGTGTATGCTATGTGTGTGTTGCACATTACAAACGACTGTAGCACACATTGGTTAAAATTCAACAAGATCCACACGTGTGAAGACTATTCTACCTGTCCAATGATGTTCTGAAAGGGACCGAAGCTGAAACATCCACGTGGTTGTCCTCTTATGAAGCAGTCCAATATTTGTGGACTGGGATGCGCGCAATGTGACTTTTCTACCGTGGGTTACAAATAATAATGTCCAACAAAAACATACAAAAGACTGAAAACACACACAGACGCACAGTGTTACATTATGTTATTGCAGTAAATATAATAGTCTGTATTATCCGTAATAATGGTTACTACAAGAATGATTACAATTCTGGTCCATCTCATATAAAATATAAAACATCTTTGTAATAAAACATTTTCAGCATGGATTCGCCGCAACTCCACAACTACTATTCCCATGATGCTTTGGGGCTCCAACTGTTACACTCGGTCCCTCATACTACAGTTGAATTTGGCTTGATGAATATTCATGAGGGTTTCTTTAACGTCCGTCCATCTGTGTCACTTCCTGCGCTCTGAGATTAAGCCTTATGGTAGCGCATATTTAATGTGGAATTAAGGACGGATGTACAACTGTACTAAAATATGTGTGTGTGTGTCTGTGTCTGTGTGTGTGTGTGTCTGTGTCTGTGTGTGTCTGTGTCTGTGTGTCTGTGTGTGTGTGTGTGTGTGTGTCTCTGTGTGTGTGTGTGTGTGTCTGTATCTGTGTGTGTGTGTGTGTGTGTGTGTATCTGTGGGTGTGTGTGTCTGTGTCCACAGGGTCTGGCAGAGGGACAGACGGCCCCCTGGGAAACGGCCAAGAAGGATGAGAACCGCAACAAGAATCGCTATGGCAACATCATCGCTTGTGAGTACAGCGCCAATGACGTCAGCGGTTATCTCGGCGCCACGGGGGGGTCGGCGGCCGCCGCGGTTCGGTTTTGGACAGGCTCCCCGCCCAGCCTCGCCCGGAGCGGGGTTGGCTCGGAC
>JAXIVH010000024.1:2076159-2080864 GCA_036785325.1 Urophycis tenuis | reverse complement strand
CACAACTATACACATAACATGTTCAACAGCTCAGGAAACCAAGACAACACAACTACACACATAACATGTCTCAACAGCTCAGGAAACCAACACAACACAACTACACACATAACATGTTTAACAGCTCAGGAAACCAACACAACTACACACATAACATGTTCAACAGCTCAGGAAACCAACACAACTACACACATAACATGTTCAACAGCTCAGGAAACCAACACAACACAACTACACACATAACATGTTCAACAGCTCAGGAAACCAACACAACACAACTACACACATAACATGTTCAACAGCTCAGGAAACCACACAACACAACTACACACATAACATGTTCAACAGCTCAGGAAACCAACACAACACAACTACACACATAACATGTTCAACAGCTCAGGAAGCCAACACAACACAACTACACACATAACATGCTCAACAGCTCAGGAAACCAACACAAATACACACATAACATGTTCAACAGCTCAGGAAACCAACACAACACAACTACACACATAACATGTTCAACAGATCAGGAAACCAACACAACACAACTACACACATAACATGTTCAACAGCTCAGGAAACCAAGACAACACAACTACACACATAACATGTTCAACAGCTCAGGAAATCAACACAACACAACTACACACATAACATGTTTAACAGCTCAGGAAACCAACACAACTACACACATAATGTTCAACAGCTCAGGAAACCAACACAACAAAACTACACACATAACATGTTCAACAGCTCAGGAAACCAACACAACACAACTACACACATAACATGTTCAACAGCTCAGGAAACCAACACAACACAACTACACACATAACATGTTCAACAGCTCAGGAATCCAACACAACACAACTACACACATAACATGTTCAACAGCTCAGGAAACCAACACGACACAACTACACACATAACATGTTCAACAGCTCAGGAATCCAACACAACACAACTACACACATAACATGTTCAACAGCTCAGGAAACCAACACAACACAACTACACACATAACATGTTCAACAGCTCAGGAAACCAACACAACACAACTACACACATAACATGTTCAACAGCTCAGGAATCCAACACAACACAACTACACACATAACATGTTCAACAGCTCAGGAAACCAACACGACAAAACTACACACATAACATGTTCAACAGCTCAGGAATCCAACACAACACAACTACACACATAACATGTTCAACAGCTCAGGAAACCAACACAACACAACTACACACATAACATGTTCAACAGCTCAGGAAACCAACACAACACAACTACACACATAACATGCTCAACAGCTCAGGAAACCAACACAACACAACTACACACATAACATGCTCAACAGCTCAGGAATCCAACACAACTACACACATAACATGTTCAACAGCTCAGGAATCCAACACAACACAACTACACACATAACATGTTCAACAGCTCAGGAAACCAACACGACACAACTACACACATAACATGTTCAACAGCTCAGGAATCCAACACAACACAACTACACACATAACATGTTCAACAGCTCATGAAACCAACACAACACAACTACACACATAACATGTTCAACAGCTCAGGAATCCAACACAACACAACTACACACATAACATGTTCAACTGCTCAGGAAACCAACACAACGGGAGTTGTGAGTTGAACTTCAAGGAGCAAGATGCTGCTCCTTTGTTTGACAGGCTGTTCTTAAACTACCCTTGAATCGTGTTTTCTCATTGATTTTTCACAATAATAATTTGCATTGTGTGTGTGTGTGTGTGTGTGTGTGTGTGTGTGTGTGTGTGTGTGTGTGTGTGTGTGTGTGTGTTTGTTTGTGTGTGTGCAAGTCAGAATGTTTTCATCAGGCTAGACTGAGAGAAAAGACAGGAGAAGGAGACAGGAGGAGGAGACAGGGAGAGGAGTAGAAGGCTGGAAAAGACCACGAGGAGGAGACAGGATGTAGGACAAGAGGGCACACGATAAGAACACAGGAGAGTTGACTCGAGGAGAGGAGACGAGAGGAGAGGAGAAGAGACAGGAGAAGGAGGGGACAGCTAAGAGAGACCAGGATGAGGAGACAGGGGGACGAGGCAGGAGGAGGAGATAGGAGGAGAGGAAACAGGAGGTGGAGGAGACAGGGAGACGAGGCAGGAGGAGAAGATAGGAGGAGAGGAGACATGAGGTGGAGGAGACAGGGGAAGGAGACAGGGACAAGACACCTGAGGTGGAGATAGGAGTGGAGGAGACAGGAGGAGGAGACAGAAGGAGGAGATAGGAACAGAGGGGAGCTCTTTTGATCAAAGCTAGGATCAGTGTTATGCGCAGCGGATTTAAAAAATGATGAGATGAGGAATTCAGATGACACCGTAGTGTCAGTGTACTAGCAAAAACATTCAAACACTGTGGAGAGGGAAATAAGGTGAAAATGTAGCAGAAATATAGAGGCGGAAAAAAAATTAAATAAATATTGTATTTTGGCAGTGAAGTCATATAAAATAGAATTTGATTCTACAAAGTGCTTTAGAGACCTGAGGTTGAAAACTTTGCTGCATTTTCATTTTGTGCTAAACGTATTATTTATTGTATGTGTGTGTGTGTGTGTGTGTGTGTGTGTGTGTGTGTGTGTGTGTGTGTGTGTGTGTGTGTGAGAGAGAGAGAGAGAGAGAGAGAGAGAGAGAGAGAGTGAGAGAGAGAGAGAGAGAGAGAGATAGTTCATCTGAAAGGAAGAATTTGGATCCTTTTTTCTGCTTTCTAAAAGAAAGTCATGACTTCCTTTCTTCTTTCTTCTTTTCTTTCGTTCTCTGTCTATGTCTCTATCTTTTATACAGAAAGGGAGAGCCCTATCTATCTCTTTGATCTCTCTCTCTCTCTTTCTCTCTCTCTCTCTCTCTCTCTCTCTCTCTCTCTCTCTCTCTCTCTCTCTCTCTCTCTCTCTCACTCTCTCTCTGACTCTCTCCCTAGTAACATATCAGCATCAGGTAGACGTGTATGTATATTTCAGATGTTTATTTCTGATATTTGATCTCAAGTCAAATCATTTTGTAATTTAAAATCTTGTCAGGGAAATTATTTAATTGAATATACAGTATGGTGAATGCTCCCACATCAGCTGTTCGAATGGGAAAAGAACGAAAATATGAAAGTCAGGGGATTTCCGTCCCTACTGGAGGTTTTCTCTGCCGCATTCCGACTGAACAAATCCTACCGGAGAGTCCTACTCCACACGTCTGCCACCTTGAAACTGCTAACTGCTTAGCGTAGCTGCTTAGCGTAGCTGCTTAGCGTTGCCACTTAGCGCAGCACTGGTGACTGCTCACTGGCTCTGTGAAGTGGGCTACCGGGGGGAGGGGGGGGGGGGGGGGGGGGGGGGGGGGGCGTGAAAGCAGCTCTGTCCATCAGGTTGTGAGCCTGGCTGTGCGGCGTAACGTCAGCGCTAACTCTGTCCTGTCAGCTTAATGGAGCAGATTACTGTACGGGTCCTCCGTGCTAACTCTTAGCGGGGGGGCTTACAGGGGGGGCGGGGGCTTATGGGAGGGGGGGGCACAGTAGAGAGAGGGCCGGTGGACACAGAGAGAGAGAGAGAGCATAAGGGAGCAAGAGAGAGAGAGAGAGAGAGAGAGAGAGAGAGAGAGAGAGAGAGAGAGAGAGAGCATATGAGAGCAAGAGAGAGAGAGAGAGAGTGAGAGTTAATGAGAGCAAGAAAGAGCAAGAGAGGGAGAGAGTAGAAGTCAGAGAGAGAGAGAGAGAGAGAGAGAGAGAGAGAGAGAGAGAGAGAGAGAGATAGAGAGAGAGAGAAAGAGAGAGAGCTGAAAAGAGCAAGCGAGGGTGAGCGAGAGTGCGAGATAGAGCTAAAGAGTGAGAGAGGGTGAGTGAGAGCGAGGTGGTGGACAGAGAGAGAAAAACGGAGAGACCGGGAGAGCGGGAGCGACAGAGGGGCAGTAATGCTGACAGCTGAAGCAGTGAAACCATGCAGTTTGTGTGACATTTCATTAAAGGGACTACAATAAAAACTAAAGACACAGAGAGAGAGAGAGAGAGAGAGAGAGGAGAGAGAGAGAGAGAGAGAGAGAGAGAGAGAGAGAGAGAGAGGGAGAGAGAGAGAGAGAGAGAGAGAGAGAGAGAGAGAGAGAGAGAGAGAGACATGGGGGAGGGAAGGGCGAGAGAGGGGTTGAGAGAAGGGTTAGAAGGGCGAGGGGGAGAGAAAGGGGGGGGTAGAGATGAATGATGGTGGGAGGTTGAGAGAGAGAGGGTAAGGAGGGAAAGTTAAAGAGAGGGCCAGACCGGAGGGAACGAGAGGTGGAGGAAGGGAAAGACACGGAGAGAGAGGGATGGAGCATGGAGGAGGGAGACACGAGGGAGAGTGTGTGTATATATAAAGAAATAGAGAGATCATAGAACTCACACACACACTCACACACACACACACACACACACACACACACACACACACACACACACACACTCACACACACACACACGATAAAACATCAGAGGTCCAGGCGAATCAGTTTGACCACTTCACAGAGATTCTGACATCAGCTGAACCAATCAGAGATGGCCGTCCTCAGTAGCTTCAGAGGATGATAAAGACTCCACAGCAGGGGGTGAGGAAGAGGAGGGGGAGCAGTAGAGGAAGAGGGTACAAAGTACTTCTTCCAAGCCCTCATCCAATATGTATGGATAGTC
>JAXIVH010000024.1:2061159-2066159 GCA_036785325.1 Urophycis tenuis | reverse complement strand
CAGAGGGCGTTCCCAAACGGGGCCCTCAATCTCTCCGCAATCAGCACAACGCACAAAGCATGCGCACACTGTCGACACGCTACACAAACGCAAAACACACGCTAGGCAAACACTGTTTGTACACAGACGACGCACACGCACACGTGCACACACGCACACAGCGTACTTATCTAAAAAAGAATTGCGGCCCCTTGTGTTTTTGATCACTTGTTGTGTCCAAAATGTGCCACGGCTTTGAAGAAAAACCCAGCAGCATTTTCCATGGGTCAAAATAAATGTATTTATCCCCTAAAAACAAAAGCAGTGGTATGGGGTTCCTGGGTTTCACAATGGATGAGGTGAACGGCAGCATGATGGAGCGGTACCTCAGACAGGAGAGGCCTCCTCTGTCTGACCCGTGCCGTGGTCGGTCCAGGGTGCCGAGATGGTCAAGAGCTGCGGGCTCGGACAGGGTTGGAGAGAACAGCCGCCTGACAAACACTATTGAGTAGAGTACATCTGAGAGGAATGCATCCAGACAACAATTTGTTGTGAAATCTAGTAAGTAGGTAAAACTATCCTGCCAGGGAGTAACTTTTAAGTGAACACTCAGGGCCCGCCTCAGCTGGAGAGTCGTGACAGGCGCAGCGCTTTGACAGAAAGCGGTCCTGTCGGGCGCCATAGGAACGGTTGCTGTGGGCGTCGTCAAGGTGACCCGCATCACGCTCGCTTCGGCGGGCTTTGCAGCCAATAGAGAGCCACCACTCAGTCTCAGACTTCTCGTGGTGTGCGGCTCATTTAACAACTGTGGACGTTCTCGTCTAAAATACCACGGAAATGTTCCCCCCGGCACGGTGTGAGGCCCGAACAGAACTGTTCCGACTGAGGGGGAAAAAAAGGGATTTGGGGGTTCACTGACCCTTTGAGATGATTCTTCAGGGAGTACATAAGTGCTTTGTTTGCATGCGTCTCTTCTGCTCAGTATATCAAAAGCAATCGACGACGCCAAAGGTTCAGTCTGAGGACTCACATCAAACAGCATTATCCCCCGTGATTACTGTATTCTACACGGATTGATTAATAAAACACCAGGGATCAATCGAAAGAGGAACGAGAATGAGATGGCAAATCAATCAACGCATCATCACGTACACTATCGCAATATGCTATAATGTTACCATATGACACCATGATGCTTTGGTGTATGTGTGTGTGTGTGTGGGTGTGTGTGTGTTAGTGTGTGTGTGTGTGTGTGTGTGTGTGTGTGTGTGTGTGTGTGTGTGTGTGTGGGTGTGTGTGTGTGTTAGTGTGTGTGTGTGTGTGTGTGTGTGTGTGTGTGTGTGTGTGTGTGTGTGTGTGTGTGTGTGTGTGTGTGTATGTGTGTGTGGGTGTGTGTGTATGCGCTTGTGTGAACACTGAGGGGATGGATCTGAAGACGATTCACATTCCAGTTCCATCCTCCACACACACACGCGCGCGCACGTGCACACACACACACACACACACACAAACATACTGTGATATGTAATGCATTTGGAGACAGGGGTCAGTGCCCTTCGATCTAAACTGAGAGGAGTGACAGACGTGTTCAGACTGAAAGGTGTGTGTGTGTGTGTGGGAGCAAGAGATAAAGAGAGATAGAGAGAGAGAGAGATAGAGAGAGAGAGAGAGAGAGAGAGAGAGAGAGAGAGAGAGAGAGAGAGAGAGAGAGAGAGAGAGAGAGAGAGAGAGGATGGAACACACTCAAGAAAAGGAGAAATTGCTAGGAAGGAAGAACTGCATATTTAAAAATAATAATGATGATGATGGTGAAAAAGAGAGAAGAACTGTCTTAAAGCAGACCAGGACAGACCAATGGGAGCTCAAGTTGAGACTGGCGTTATATAAGCCTAAAGGCAACTTATTTAAGGTTGCAACAGACAAGATTAGACAATGAACTGCATAGCGTGTCACAACAGTCTGGGCAGAGTGTTTAGACCACCAGGCGGGTGGCCTTACATGAACTGACTCAACACCTCACACCGGTGTATCAGGGATCCGCTGTGAGCTGTCTCTACATACAGCTCACACAGCCCCCATACAGTCAGAACCTATACATCCTGGACCTGAGCACCATGACAACTACACACACAATGAATCATCACCATGTGTGAAAAACACCAAACTAAATGGTTTGGTCCGACAAGTCGCCCATATATATATAGCGCCTTATATAGCGCCCCCCAAATAGGTGTGTTGCCCTTTAAGAGCATCCTGGTGAGAATGCTTCTACAGGATAGTGTTCATTTAAAAAAAAAAATGTATTTCAGTTGTTGTTAGTTAGAGTAACTCTGTGTGCTGGAACACCGTCTCCAGTCCTTTCATTTAGTTTAGTTTATTTCTTTTATCAGATTTCAGACAGGCATGTTTTGTTGTTCAGGTGAAGCAGCAGCAGGGGTCTGAGGACAGAGCAGAGTGATGGGTTCTGTTATTGTTTGGTCCACAGCAGAACCCAACAGGGAGCAGGCCAGCGCCGGACCCTCTGAGGGCCCAAGGGGCCGGGGTCATGACCCCCAGGGTGGGGCCTCCCAGCACCACGGGTCAATACACAACTAATAATAATAATGATCATAATAATAATAATAATAATAATAATAATAATAATAATAATAATAATAATGAAATAAATAAAAGGAAGGATAACAGAGCTTAAAATAAACTGGCTGGGAGGGATGTAAACACACATATACACACAGACAAACACACACACACAGACAAAACACACACACATACTCTCAGAGTTAATAAATTATGTTCATAAATAATATAAAAAAAACAGCGCACGATAATAAAAGAGGACTAAAAAGAGCACACTGCAAATGGTGTGGACTTAAAATTCACACACACAGTAAGAAATGTAAAGGTATTAAAGCAAAAAATACATATAGGGCAGGTGGTAAGTGCTTAAAACAAACAGGAAAGGTTAGGGTTAGAAACTCTAATCAGACACCTCAACTCTAATCAGAAAGCCTAACACTAATCAGAAACCTTCCGATTAGGGTTAGATTTCTGATTAGGGTTAGGCTAGGGTTAGGTTAGGGTTAGGTTAGGGTTAGGTTAGGGTTAGGGTTGGGTTGTTTGGGTTATGTTAGGGTTAGCGTTAGCGCTAGATCAGGGTTAGGGTTAGGGTTAGGTTTAGGGTTAGGTTAAGTGAGGGTTAGGATTAGGATTAGAGTTAGGGTTAGTGGTAGGTCGGGGTTATGGTTAGGGTTGGGTTAGGTTAGGTTTATTGTTAGGTCAGGGTTGGGGTTTGGGTTAGGTTAGGGTTAGTGCTAGATCAGGGTTAGGGTTAGGGTTAGGGTTAGGGTAAGGGTTAGGCTTAGGGTTGGGTTAGTGCTAGATCAGGGTTAGGGTTAGGGTTAGGCTTAGGGTTAGGTTTAGGGTTGGGTTAGGTTAGGGTTAGTGCTAGGTCAGGGTTGGGGTTACTCTAAGGTGATGAGTGCAGAGGTCCTCCTACATGACGTCTTCGATGATATCGTCCACACATTTTGCGGTAACTTATGCTACAACAAACAGCACCAGCGATCACCGCAGTGTGCTTCAGACGGACTACAGACGCAGCGGCGTGTCCTCTACCAGCCAGACGGCGCTCACACTGAAAGCTCCTCAGAACCGTCGTCTGGGCGTCAGCGCCCAAGGTCCTGACTGCTGCTTCCTCACAGTTCTTCTTAAATGCAAGAGTTTTCTGTTCATTGGTCTCTCTTTCTCTCCCTGTCTCGTCTCTCCCTCCCTCTCTCCCTCCCCTCCAGTCCCCCCTCCTACCTCCCGCCCTCCATCTGCTCCCCCCTCCTCCCATCGCTCTCTCCTTGCCCCCCCTCCCCATTATTCTCTGTCCAGTGAGGATCAGCGATGGGCAGATCAAACAGCCAGCAATGTGAGGGACGTCCTTTTGAAAAGGTGCAACAGAATGAATACTAATGCATCAACCAGATACCAGATACCTGTGTGTGTGTGTGTGTGTGTGTGTGTGTGTGTGTGTGTGTGTGTGTGTGTGTGTGTGTGTGTGTGTGTGTGTGTGTGCGTGTGTGTGAGCGTGTGTGTGTGTGTTTATGTGTGCGTGAGTGTGTGAGTGTGTGGTGGTGTGTGTTTGCATGTCCGTGAGTGTGTGTGTGAGTGTGTGTGTGCGTGTGTGCACTGCTACTAAAAAATAGATGAAAAGGGTTGACATAGCCAGTAACACTGACAAGCTCCTCTACACACACACACACAGACACACACACACACACACACACACACACACAGACACACACACAAACACACACACACACACACATTTGGAGTCCCTTTTTGTCTCTAACAGACCAACAAACAATCGTCAGCCGATGACAAGTCACATTAATCATACTCTGCAAAACTTTTGTCTTTCATTGTATTCCATCTCTCTACTTCTCTCCATCTCTCTCTCTGTCTCTCTCTCTCTCTCTCTCTCTCTCCATTCCCTCGTTCTCTCCAAATCTCTCTCTCTCTCTCTCTCTCTCTCTCTCTCTCTCTCTCTCTCTCTCTCTCTCTCTCTCTCTCTCTCTCTCTCTCTCTCTCTCTCTCTCGGCCCTGCCCATTGTGGATGCTTATCATGTTAATGTGGTCAATAGCATGAATCAATGTCTTCCTGTTGCACTGGGATGTGTTCAGAGATGCCAGGCTGCTCCGTTTCTGTCGTACATGACTGCTCCTGCCTCCTCCTCCTGATCCTCCTCCTCCTCCTCCTCCACCACCACCTCCTCCTGCTACTCCTCTCACTCGTCAG
Organism: Urophycis tenuis; assembly: GCA_036785325.1. Classification (NCBI taxonomy): domain Eukaryota; kingdom Metazoa; phylum Chordata; class Actinopteri; order Gadiformes; family Phycidae; genus Urophycis; species Urophycis tenuis. The sequence continues at coordinate 2,061,397 of JAXIVH010000024.1, read as the reverse complement.
CACCCCGTAGCCTTGTCCTGCTCCTCGACCTGATCCTCCTCCTCCTCCGCGCTCTCGTCCTCCAGCTGATCACCCTGAGCGTTGGGGAGAATCTCAAAGCTGTTTATTACAATCACAATCACAATCACGTTAGACTGAGGGATTCATGGGCCACTCTGCCTCCTCTCTGAAACACACCGTTTCTCACTATTCTCTCTCTCTCTCTCTCTCTCTCACCCCTCCTCCTCCTCCTTCTCCT
>JAXIVH010000024.1:2036627-2050959 GCA_036785325.1 Urophycis tenuis | reverse complement strand
TTATTGTGGCACGCACACACGTACACAGATGGATGTGTGTGTGTGTGTGTATGGACAGTGTGCACTGGGGGGGTCACCCTCTCTTTGACTCAAACCCCGCGCCACACGGCCAGCCTCGTCCTCCCCGCTGCGTTGTCCAGCTCATTTACTAATCCACTCGTCTGCGCATGATGAACAACCCCAGTCGTCTCTGACTCAGTGGTGAAAAATTTGTTCAGAATCACCACACCGAATACATAAATGGAAGCCCCAGCACAGAGGCACACCGTGTGCCTATGGCTCTTCAACACAGAAGTGTAATTCAGCCCTTGAGGAGTTAGTTTGGCCGCACTAGCTCGCGATAAACTGTGAAAACCAGAAGCTATAAAACAAGAGGACCTGAGTTACAGGAGCTGTGTACTTCAGTGGGTCTGCTGCTAATTACAGTAACCCAACGGCAGTGGCATGTTCACACACTCGCATAATCACACACACACACACACACGCACACACACACACACAGGTTTACACACTCTTACACACATTTACACACTGACGGCCACACAGTTACAAAAACACGTGTAAAGTACTACTATATTATTCATGCCCTTTGATGCCGCTTTGAAGCAAGCATACAAAGCTCACATACAAAGCATCTCAGGCTCACTTTGGTATTCCTAGCACAATGGCGATCAACCCCCAACCTGAGCCACGGTAATGCAATGCTCAACGTGGTGTGCTGGAACTAAAACAACCAATGCTACATGAAAACTCTTCTTCACATCTCGTGTAAGGGTGTACAATAATGTCCAACTCGCTTTCCTTCTCCCCGGTTGAACAGAGAGGAATCTGAGATCTTAAAAAAAAAAACTCACGCCTCAGGATTTCATTCAGCAGCAGAATGTGTGAAGATTCAAAGCAAATCATGTGCTGTTCAGACTGAAAAATAAAACCCTTCCCATATGTGTCTTGTCAAGAGGCTTTTTAAGCGCTCTCCAGGCCGGGCTTCTGGATCTGGGATCTGTAGAGTGCTAACCAATCTCCAGCGCTGGTGAACTCACCCAGGTCTACGTGCTGGTCACTGTTGGCCGTGGTTGGCTGGTCAAACATCTGAAAGCTGATGGATAGGCTAACATTCTGCAGGCTAATTAATGCAAGCGATGCTAGTCCCGCGGGCTTGTCTCCGTGCTAACGGCCTGGAGGCCGGTGCCAGCCCGCCGGCGGACCACTCACCCAGGCAGTCTCCCAGGTGGCTGTAGGTGCGGGGGGGGGGCAGCGGGCCAGACACCGGCCCTTGTAGAGGTGCAGAGCGGGGACGACACTTGGTGCAGAAGTCCTTGCTGAAACACTGCTCACAGTCCGGCGAGCGGCACCCTGCAGGAGCACCAAGGGACGCACTTAATGGATGACTGAATTATGGATTAAAGATTATGGTTTTTATTGATCATAGATGATGGAGAATATGGTCATAGTTTATAGATGATATTATGAATGATAATAGATGTCATAGATTACAGATACATTATATTATATCAGATTATAAATTAATATACATTATATTATACATTACAGATTATATTATGATATACTATATCCACAGATTATAGATAATATGGATAGATCATATTGTATTATATTTATGATTACAGATGATGTTATTACAGGTGTTATTACAGGTTTGGTTATATTATTATCATATGATATTACTCATGCAGATGTTGGCTTGCTTCCCTCTCTGTCCGTAGTGCCCGGCAGGGCAGGCCTGCAGGCACACACCATGGTGGGACATCCCATCCCTCTGCAGGAACAGGAAGAGTCGCTCGGGGCAACGCACGCAGCCATTGTCATGGGAACAGTCAAGGCAGCTGCCGTCAGTCGTCCAAGCTCTCTCTGTCCAACTGGAGAGAGGGAGGCGGCGATCAGGAATGAACAGACCGGTTATCGGACCGGTCATGAATCAGTTATGAATCGACTGTCGATTGGGGTTTCGACCAATCAGCAGGGCCGAGAGGTTTGTGATGGTGTGAAGGTGTTTTCCCAGTGACATGGACAACACCGTTCACCGTCTAGTTACAATCCCCAAAAGCACAGCGGAAGACAACGACAAGCACAAGGAGAACAAAGACGGATGGAGGTGAATTTACAAAGAGTGTGACAAAGCAGATGGATGTCCCTCCCCCCCCACCCCCACCCCTACACCCAGGGAACTGACAGGGACATCGCTCCTGAAGAAGTCCGCCGCTTTGCTCTCCAATAACGGCCGGACCCTCCGCGGTGAGACGAGAACACACGGAACCGAGGTTACCTCTCAGTTAAACAGAGCATGGAGGCTCAAGGTCTGATAGGTCGGCGTGCTCATGACAGATGATGCCAGCCAATAAGGTGAGGGCATCACCTCTCATTGGCCACAGGTGATGTCCTGATAGATTACGATTAGCAGAGGACCAGAGAGAGGACTGATATACTTTAGTGATGACATCGACAAGCTCAGTTCAGACCTCTGCTCGTCTAGAGTCCTTCCTTATTTCAGCCCTAACATGAGGCTGAAACATGATGCTTCAAGGAAACACTTAATATAATAACCTGCTCCCTCGTAGCCCCGTTCACATACTGACCTGAGGGTTTAGCATGGCAGCGCCACAGCTTTAGGTAGCTGTAAACACTAACCTTTGACCTTGCATGAGATTGTGTGACGTTTCTAACCAAAGCCAGGTGTGGCCCGGCTCCTCCTGGCTTTCATGGAGGTATGCATTTAGCGCTTAGCATTAGCCTCCCCGCCCCCCACAAGAGAGAGAGAGAGAGAGAGAGAGAGAGAGAGAGGGGAGGAGAGATGAGGAGAGAGAGAGAGAGAGAGAGAGAGAGAGAGAGAGAGAGAGAAGAGAGAGAGAGAAGAGAGAGAGAGAGAGAGAGAGAGAGAAATAGATAGATAGATAGATAGATAGATAGATAGATAGATAGATAGATAGATAGATAGGGAGAGCCCCTTCTTAACAAACAGCAGACGCCGCAGAGTTCAGAGCCACGACTACAGACAACAGGGTGCCTTATGGTGCATTGTGGGTAATGACAACAAACAGGTCACTAGGGGCAACAGGTGAAAACAAGGTAAGAAATGGAACGCACGTGCAATGATGATGATTGCAGCTACCAAGAGTAGATAACACTTCAAACACACACACACACACTTACTCTTACACACTCTCACAAACACACATTAACAAACACTGTGTGTAATTTAAGGGGGGAGAGAGAGCATAGAGGAGAGCAGAGGTATGAAAGGAGGAGGAGGAGAATAATGATGATGATGAAGAAAGAGAGAGGAAGACAGTTCATCTCTCATCATTAACTCTGAGGAGGTCAGAGGTCAACGCCCCTCGCCCTTCACCCAGTTTGACCCCGGGGAGCTGTAAAGTGGCACCAGGCCCCTCACTCTCACCAGCGTTACCGTGACTACCTACACGCCACGCAACCCCTCAGAGAAACCAGCCAATCAGCAGCCCCCCTCCTCAGAGTTTCTGTTTAGTTTCAGATTCCTTTCGGAACAAAACACTGACAGGGAATCTCCCCGTATTGGATCAGATAAACCTTTTTTACAGATGAGTCTCATTGTCTCATTGAGATTCAGACCCTTATTCCCCAAGAGCCGCCAGGCCAACAAACAGCCCAATAACACAGCAAGTGCTTTGGAGCGCTGGATAGCGGCGACCGCGATTGTCGGGTCGCTGCTGTCCAGCGCTGACCCAGAGACCCAGATCCCCTCTGGGCCTCTGGGCTTCCTGCGGCGCGGTGGTCCGGTGTCGCTACAGATTGCTGTCATTAAGGGTTAGCATAGCGCTAAACAGCTGTCACAACTGGTTAGCGCTGGCACTGAGCGGGCCGCCCCCGACCCGTCTCTCTCTCTCTAATCATGGCTAAGCACCTCGCTGGCCCGGGGGAACGGACCAGGCGCGCCCCACCCTCGGAGGCGAGGTGGAGACAGACGGAGTGATCCACACCAGGAAACATTTAGCCACTCTGGCGGCGGCTCATCTTTGGGGGAATTTGAAATGCTAAGTTGAGCAGGTTCAGAGTTTTATTGATTGCCTGGTTCGGTCGCTGTCGAGACCGCACCTGAAAGTCACTTGTCTGAAAGTCACACTGGATAAAAGCGCTGATCAATAAAATATTTTTTTTATATTTATGTATTGTATTTATTATTTTGCCGTTGGCTTTTTGTGCATCATTAATTTACCTTAAATGTTTCGTTCATAAAGAGGTAAACAGGGCTCGGACATCGCATCGTCACACCGTAAGGACCCTTTTGGTAGTATGAGAGCATAAGAATGCTAACGGTAGCGTCAGCGTTTTTGGTCTGTTTCATCGCTTAATCGTGAATGATTTGTCATTACGTGGTGACAATGCTGTCCATTGAAACGGCCAGGGTTTCCCATGCCAGACGTGGCAAAACAACGTTTGGAGCAGCCTAGGACAGCAGAGTCTGTCATAAATTAAGCTGATGAAGTCTCTGTCACTTTAACAAAGGGTGAAAAAAATAATCGCAGTGTTTTTTATGAAATCATAAATATTATTCATCCCAGATATAGTATGATATTATCAATGTGACTAATCACAGATGAATCCAAACAGAGACAGCAGCAGCTGAGTTGAGGACACACGGACATGACCAGCATGTTGGTATGGTGCCTTGCTCAAAGACAAACCAGCAACTCCGCGCTTTCTCAATGAGCGGCAATATGTCCTGACTATGACACTCTAGAATGTCTCTTACTGTTTTTAAATATATTTTTGCACTATTTTTCAACGCACTACCTCACTTTTTCACTTTTTCTCGTACTTTCTGTGTTTCTATGTTTTGTCTGTACAATGTCTGTTTGTCTACTTTGTTTGTCCATTTGTTTATTTTGCACCGCAGGTCTGAGAGGACTGCAATTTCATCTGTGCTATATGCCTGCCATGTAGCACACTTGACAATAAAGATACTTGAATCTTGAATGTTAAATATCTAGCTTGGTTCCTTGTTTATGTAAGTTCCTGCCTCGTGTCCATCAATACAGACAATAGATACGCAGTGCTCAATCAAGTTTAGTACTTAGTAGATAGAGAATTCATGTATAATAGTATATATAATATAATATTAATTTCACTGCATAACTGGTCATCTCTTTGCACAACTGGTCTTTTTTCCAACATAGAATCTGACATGCTACATCCTTGCGTATGCTATCACCTCTCAGTGTATGCCTATTTCTTTATGTTTGTATATTTTGTATATTGCTTACATAGGTTTATATTTTACATAGGTTTATTTTACATAGGTTTTTATTTTATATTTTACATAGGTTATATTATATATTTATATTCTAACACTTTACTTTACGTAGAGTGTCTGTCTCTTCTTCCTTTTGCACTGGAGTATTGTACTGTAACGAATGCAATTTCCCTCAGGGATCATTAAAGTACGTCTGTCTGTCTGTCTAGTGTGCTATTATAAGCTTTTATTACATTAAGTTGTTCCCACACAAGCTAATCATTAAAGTCTTGTGGCTGTAGATATTTTCTATCTAATGCAGAGTAGTGAATTTTGGATATTTATTATGATTTACTTCTGGCTTAGCTATTACATTTTTTGTTTTATGTTTACTTTTATGACAGCATTTCTCAAGTGAGGCTGAGAACAATAAACACTTATAATACACTCCCTATCCCAAACCAGTGCAGATAAGAGTGCAGAAAAGCAATATCCACATAAAGACCAGAACAACAGCCTCGTCTTGCATTATCGCAAAAAAAAGCCTTTTCCGTATGAGGCTGAGAACCATCGAGCAATACTGGAACAATTAGACCCCCCCCCCCCCCCCCCCCAATTAACTACGACCAACAAACCAAATAGGAATCAGAAACAAACTTAGAGTAGAATTCTCTTTCAATAAACAACACATTATTCTTTGACAAAAAAAAAAAAAAAAAAAACACGGTGCCTAGGTGCGCATTGAATTCAACGTGTTCCACGCGTACCTAGGACACACGGGGGAAGAGAAAAAAAAAACTAAAAAAACAAACAAACAAATGCTTTTGCTGCCATTTTCCCCACAATACGTTAACGCCGTTGAAGCAGCCGAGCCTAGAGCCACGAGCCGCGGTGGCGAGCGGCGGCCGGGGCTCACCAGAGGGTCTGAGGGCGGCGGTGATGCGAGCGACGGCCCAGAGGATGCTCGTCACAGTGGACAGCAGCGGCCGAGACATGTGGACGGACGGTCGCACCCCCCGCTTCACGCCCATGGGCAGGGCATCGGACGCACTCCAGGGTGGGTAGTCTGAAGACGGGAATAGTCCAGAGACGCTCGCGACGGACCCAGAGGAACGGAGGGGGAGAAGTGTGAAAATGCCGGAGGAGGGGAGAGAGATAAGGGAGGAGGAGAGGAGGAGGAGAAGAGAACTTCCCCTTCGCCCAGGAGAAGCGGAGGTGGTGAAGAGAGGAGTGGGGTTCGCGGGAGCGAGAGCGAGATTCCCCTCAGCCGCTGGCCGCCTTTACAAATGCACCGTTTAGCGCCACCTTAAAATTAGAGTCAAACAATCTGCACTTATCCCTCTTCTCTGTTAACTCTTTATGGGCTGGTTCAACTCTTGGCTGTTAAAGGCTGTTCAATTTTCTGAAGGCTGTTTTAACTCTTTACGGGTCGTTTTAACTCTTTAAAGGCTGTTTTACTATTGATGGACTTTTTTTTTTTTTTCTCCATGGGCTTGGTTTTTACTCTTGATGGACTATTTCAACTCTATCTTCAGAGGTTCTTGTATCCATTACTGTCTTTTGGACAGCATTTGAACTCTTTATGGACTGGTCTAACCCTCTTCTGAGCCTTTTATATCTGCTGGGATTTAAGTGGTCTTAAGTGGTTCCACATTCCTGTTCGTGTTTTTACATTTTTATTTGTATGAATAGTCATGACATCTTAATGTGAATATCTTCAGTGTAGCACTTCCTGTCTGAGCAGGAAGCAGGAAGGTTGATTGATAGGTGAACTTCTGGAAGTGATGTATTTAAGGGTTGTTGTGGATTTAGAGCAGAAGCCACAGTTGGTCTTGAACCTATGGGATGTCTCCCAATGTAAAGCCCTCTCTCCCTCCTCCCATCTGCTTTCCCTTACCCTCGCTATCGCTCTCTGGGACTCTCTCCCTCTCTTAGATGTTTGTCAAAATTGCTTTCTAACTAATTCAATGAGTATTTTTATTGGATTATGTAAAGCCTAACCATGTACTCAAGAGTAGTAATGTATGTTAACAATTAGGCATTTCCTCAACCAATAAGACACTCACAAGGCCTGTTATGTACATTGCATCCCCATGTTAACCATGGAACCTCTACACAAAGTAGACTATGGTGACAGGATTTGTGTAATCCCTAGCCGCTTCCACTACAAGATGGAAAAGACTTGTCCTTGCCTTCGCGGTGCTCTGCGCTGCGTTTATAGTGGAAACAGAGGGTGGTACGGTGGCTTCTTTCGGACATTAACTCGGGCGGAGTCATCCTAAGGCCACAAACATCAACCATTAACAGGTGTTTTCTAACAGACGGCCGGAGCCCGCGTCCGTCACTGCCCTCTACTGGCCACGAGAGGGATGGCTTGTGGCAATATAAACCGCGTTCGTAAACCTTTGTTACGGTATGTTTACATCTATTTATAATTTACCATAGCCACCAATCCGAGTACTCACAAAATGGCGAAGTAACGCCTACAAATAATCCCATGATGCATTTCGAAGATAAACCCCACAGTGGCCTCGGCCCACTGGTTGGGAAACCCATTTTACGGTACAAACCTTCATCTAAGCACAGGCGATTCTGGTAGGGTTGCTAGTTTGAGACCCGAGAGAATAGGGACGCATAGGGCGCGTCTCAGATTAACAGACCGGGGACGTTTTGGGTACAAGTTGAAAGTCGTCTTTTATTGCACAATAAAAGATCACACATACCAAGTTGTGATGATGATATTGGTCCACATGGGGGGGGGGGGGGGGGGGGAACCGAGCTAGCGCCAGCGACAGAGCTAGCCACACACAGAAACAATAAAACAGAATAACCCACCACACAACAGTTGATTCACCATCGGAGGTTGTACGTCTGGGTCAACCAGGCATCGTCGTTAGCGCGGTGTAGCGGTGCTGCCGGGTCAATGTTACGAGCGGTTAGCGGAACTCTTTCCGTTCAAACAAAAGGTCGACCGTGTGCGGTGTGTGTCGGCGGCGAGTTTGGCAAGTGTGATTTGAATATTTCTCTCGGTATATAGGTGTGATACGCGCGTGTCGTACATGCTCCGTTTTGGCTGGTTTGGTTTTTTTTTTTTTTTTTTTAACCATTTCTTAACGTTGTCGTCTCTGCTATGAAAGGTGACCGGTTCGTCTCCTCTAGGAGACGCGGGGCGCTTCAACCAGACCGCTGCATCCGGTCGCAGAGGTGTCGTGGTGCGCTGTCCGAATGCAGAAGCCGCGTTGAAGCCGAATTAAAGGTGTAAAAAGTGCATCCGGTAGGTTTATGGGCCTGGAGTGTGACTGCGGAGGGACGGGGGGGGGGGGGGTAAATAATACGATAAATATTATATACAGAAAATAATATTCATGGAGACCTGTAGTTTCCCTTGCATAAACTGGAGGGGTTGGTCTGTTTAAAAGGTACAGCCCCACCAGTAATATGTGTGGTACACCTTGAGGGGGACTAGCCCTGGGCCCTGGCAGTTTGGGATCAGCAGTTTGGGATTTCCCCTCAACATCAGTTAGGGAAGATTACTTCTGAAAACTTGGAACTTGAAAAATGTATTTTCGACAGACAAGATTTGTTCTTGTTAAATACTAATCTCCCAATTAATGTGCATGCAATAACAAAACAAAACAAGCTTGATCGTATCCCTCCATTTTGTAAATTGTTAGGTTTCAGTCAAATTCTGGTTCATGTAACAGGCTTACAGGGGTTTAACCAACCCCTGCACCTCTAGCGCTATGTGGCACAAGTTAGGTTCATCACAGTTTCACTGCTTGTCAGAACATATAACATGGATCAGTAAGCAGACCTTATCTGCATTATTGAGCTTTTAAATCAGATTTGTGACCACGGAAACATCTGCATTACTTGACGCGCCGAGGCTGAATTGACTGATTTTAAGTGTTGTGAACGGCATTACAAGAGAAGAGCCAACAGCCCACACAGCCAAGATAACTAAAAAGGAGAATATAATGACATGGCAAGACTAAACATTAATAGAAAACCCTGTTGTAACAAACTGCACATGTGAATGATATACTCGTTTTTGTGTGCCAGATAAAACCAGTAACAAAACATTGGGTGCGTGTGGGGGGGGCGGGGGGGCTGTGGAATTGGAGGATGCAGTTGCTGTCCATTAAAAACATACAAAACAAACTCAACTGTATCATATTAATACGTTTTGCACTTTTGGAACGTCTTTGCCAAATCTGTTGATATTTAGACACGCAAGAACTCAAAAGGCCAAGTTCTCAAGTTGTATGCATACGACGTGTGTTGCTAAGCTAGGACGTGTGTTGCTAAGCTAGATGCTACAGGTAGAGACCCGGGCTGGTCATTAACAAACTGCAGATAAAACATTGAGATGGTCCACAGACTGGTGGCGTCCGGGGCAGGGAGATCCCACCTCCCAGCAGAGGGCGCCACTGTGCCACCGCGGGGCTGTTAAGACCGGTGATGAAGACGAAGGGGACTTCAGAGGCACTGCCGTTACATGTTCTCCATCTTTGTGCTTCAAGGCCCACTGATTCGATTTCCCGATAAAACGTTAAAAAAGGCAACGCGAGCAACACAGGAGTCTGTGAATGTGAGAGACTTGGGACTCATGGGTACCAGAACGCCGCCAGGTCCTTTCTACACCTGCCGGCCGGTACCGCCCATGAGCAAGGCTGCGTATGCATACACTTGATGGGTAACTAAGGATCAACTAAACTTGATATAATCATTTCCAATATGAAGATGTAACAAAGTGGCTATATATAGCTAGCTAAATAAGGCATGTGACGTGGAGTATATGAAACAAACCGAAGAAACGAAAACAAAAACATTTGGTGAAAATTTGGCAAAGCAAAAAAATAAAATAAAGTACAATAAATTATATGTAGCCACAATATTGTGACAAGGCAACAATAATTGTGTCATGTGTTTTTTTTTTTTTTGAAGGTGTCCTTCGGGGGGGCGAGAGAGATAAAATACACAGCTCAGTAATAATAATAATAACAATAATAATAATAATAATGTCCAAGACAGAACTGTACGTGTGCACGTGTGCGCATGCAAGCACACAAGCACACAGACAGAGACCGGTGTGCGCAGACACACACCCAAACGAAAAAAAGGGGAAAAGGACAGACAGTACATTGACCGGTAAACATTCATCAAAATATACTGTGCAAAAATGTTTTCATTTACAGGTAACAGAAGAGAAAAAAATAAAACAGACATCTTTAAAAAAAAAAAAAAAAGAACAACACTTGACGTACCCCGCCCTCCCAAATACATACCCTGTCACGAGAGCAAACTAAGCCCATGATTTTCCTCTTGTTAGTGTTGAGTCCCCCCCCCCCCCCCCCCTGCGGTCACACCGCACACACCATCGGACCACCCAGGCCGCCCCGCACAGCGCCAACAGGGAGGGTTCAGAAAAGCAATATACAGCCATGGATGGAGATGGGGTGACACCTGTCCTCTTGATCTGGGGGGAACTCGGGAGGCTACTCACCACATCCCTCTTGTTCCTCTCTCTCTCCCTGGCCACCGGCTGGGCACACCCTTCCCTTTGAGACAAGCAGCTGGAAACAAACCTTTTTTTTTCCCTATACAGGCGATGGAACGGGGGAAATGCAACATTACACGTCTCTCTTGACAATGCTTCTGACTGCCTCCCATCTCTGTCTGGACCCAACCACCCAACAGAACCGCTTCTGCTGGGCCTGGGCCTGGGCCTTCCCCCCCCCCCCTGGATGCTTATTGGACCGCGGTGTATGAGGACCGCACTGCGGGCCCTGGTAACACGACCAACAGGGGCTCAAAGTGACTATGTGTTGCAAAAATGTACAAAAACATCTTTAGACAAACATCTCACAAAAATAATGAAACGAAACTAATCTTAGGATTGCTCTCATCTCCCATGTCTGATTGAACCATTCCAGGTAATTGCAGAGTCGTGTTCTAGTTGGTTAGTTTGGTGTCGTCCGTGTTCTGTCCTGGTTCTGTGTGCTAAACAGGAGCTCAATGAGGGTTCTGTAAAACGTGACCACAGCCACAAAGGTGACTTCAAAACAACGACGTCATGGGAGTGAAAGTGAAATTAAAGTGAACTCTGGGTGACCGGTAGACGGCTTGGTTTAACGCAAGATACAACGTTCATGCCCGGGATTATTTCATCCAACTTGAAGCATTCTAACACTGATACAACATGACCCTACTGTTAAAAGGTGGACAATACAAATACATAATCAATATCGAGTGATCGATACTCCCAACATTAACATTGATATCGTCTCAGAAATTAAAAGGGGACAAACTCTGAAGATTTAGGTTACATGACCGGAATATTTGGGAACTGATTAAATTGATGGACTCTCCATCGTGTTATTTTCAGAACAAATGAGAACACCAATTGTATTGTATTGGCCACCAGCCAACTAATAAAAATACTCAGAGTCCCAGGTACATGGCCTAGTGGTCCTCAGCTCCTCCCACTTCAATAAAACCCACGGCTAGTTCAATTTGTCTCAGACCATTTGTGTGGAGGGAGACGGGTGAAGGCTCTGAGCATCAGGATCTCTGTCTACAGCAGCCCTACTCAGACAAGTTATCTTTCTTCAGGGTCGACGAGTCATTCAAATACTCTTCAGTCAGTGTCGATTCCTGTGTATGATGCGCCATCTATTGGGCACTCATCGATAGGGATCTACGAATACCTCTCCATCTAGTCATCAGCATCAGTCAATTTAGAGCACAAGATGAAGAACCGAACTGTATTCTCGATGGAAGTCTGACTACATCGTGTCACGCTCCTTCACCTACCTGTAGGCATCTGCGAGAAAGATGTCTACATTTCCCCATTTCCCTACCCGGTCATCTGTCTAACCCTTACGTGCTCCTTAATGTCCTGCCTCTGAATTCACTGTCTAACCCCTACCTGCTCCTAAATGACTGTATTCACCAGAAGTTTCTTTGGATGAAAGTGCCTCCAAAATGACTACAAATTGTTGACAACTATCCCACCCCCTCGCGCCCTGTGGTAGCAACATGGTCTGAGTAGGGCCACACGGCTTCGGTCCGTTCCCCTCCCACCCAATAGTCCGGGTGTGTGTAGAAGCTCAGCGTCCCGCCATCGTGTGCCCGGTAAGAACATCCTAACCTCCCAAAGTAGATCAACAAGACAGCAGCTCACGTCAATACGAAAACACCAATACTGAGAGCTCCTCCGGTGGGGGGAGGCGCACGCGGAGGCGAGGAGGAGTCCATTTACACTCTGCGCCAGGAGGAAGGACTTAACAGAGCAGTCGTCCGTGGGAGCAGCAGGGAGGTCGGAGTATTTATAGGTATACAAACATGTCATATAGAATCATACGGAGTTCCTCGTGGTCATCGTTACAAAGTCTTTACATAAACATTGACGGACACAACACAAACTTTACACCGCAGTCGGGGAGGAGCGCCCAGAGAGGAGGTGGAGGAGCCATCGTCTTCGACTCCCGTGTCCCTAGTTCCCTTCTGTCCTCCACTAGCCCACCTCCCCGTCCACGCTTCTGTCGGGCTCGCACACCTCCTGCTCCACCCCCTCTCTGGTTACACCCGTTCCCTCCACCTCCTCTCCGCCTTCCAACTCCTCTCCTCTCCTCATCTCCACCTCCTCTCCTCCCTCTGCCACCTCCTCTCCCTGCTCCTCAGGGCAGACCCCCGTGGGCGTGGGGTTTGGGGGTTCAGGTTCCCGGGTGTCAGGGTTCTGGGTGGCCGTGGGGGGCTCGGAGAGCGAGGAGGAGGACGAGGGGACTAGAGAGGAGGAGGAGCTGGACGAGTGAAGGAGAGCTTCAGCCTCCGCCGGCGCCGTAGCGTCCCTCTCCTCGGCCGCTCTCGCCTCCCTCTCCTCCTCCCGCACCCTCTTCCTCCTCCGCTTGGGGCTGCCGGCGGGGGGGCCGTTGGGGGGGGTGGGGGGCATGGCCGGCAGAGTCATGACCCCCCCGTGGGGGAGGAACATGTGGGGGTAGAGAAGACCGTGGGACATGCTGGGGATGAGGAAGGGGTTGAAGCCCAGGTGACCGCCTTGCGAGGTCATGTGACTGGAGGTCAGGTGACCGCCCTGCAAGCTCAGGTGACCGCCCTGCGAGGTCAGATGACCCGAGGTCATGTGACCGCCACTGCTGGAGGTGATGATGGCTACGGTGTCCGCCCCTGATAACCTCTGACCCCCACCCCCATCCCTGCCCGCCCCTCCTCCTCCTCCTCCTCCTCCCTTCTCCTCCCGCCTCCGGTCTTTGCCCTCTCCTCCTCCCCCACCTCCTCCTCCCGAGCGCGAGGAGGGGGAGGAGGTGTCCCGCTCCGCCGGGGTCAACAACCGCTGGGAGGGGGAGGGGCTGAGGTCCCCCGACGCTGACTGCACCGTGGTCGTCGTGGTGACCATGGCGCTTCCGGCGGACGAGGAGCTGGGATGGGGTGACATCAGCGCGCCCACGCTAAACATGGCGTGCTGGGGATGGGGCATGCCGTGGTGGAGCATCATGGGCAACATGCTCAGGCCGTTCTTGCCGTCCTCCGGCGCCGAGCCGCCGCCGCCGCCCGCCGCCGACACGGCCGCGGCGAAGCCGTGCGGGAACCCGGCGGCCATGATGCCGGAGATGGGGATGCCAGGGAGCCCGGCGCGGAGGTTCTGCATGGCCACCATGGAGTCCACGCTGCTCATCAGGCCCCCGTTCAGGAAGAGCGGCGGGGCCAGGCCCGGCGCCTCCGACACCGAGAGGAGGGGCTTGGGCATCTCGCTGCGGGGCCGCCGGCCGCGCCGCCGCGAGCCCGGGTCTCTGTGGATGGGCTCCGTCAGGATCCGCCCGAACTTCACCTCCGGGAGGAAACCCTGGAGCGAGGTGGGGGGGGGGAGAAGCACGACCGCTGTCACGCACGCAAGCACGGGTGTTTGACCGGTGGGCTGGGTTGCACATTGACATGCATGTGCACATTTGGAGCGTCTGGTGTCAGGGCGCGCTACTCACGGAGGTCTTGATGACGTCGGCCCAGTCCGGGGCGACGTAGTACTCGGCGTTGGCGTCCAGCCACTGGGACAGCTCCTTGATGGCTGGCGCCATGGCGCCCCCTAGC
>JAXIVH010000024.1:1991627-2031627 GCA_036785325.1 Urophycis tenuis | reverse complement strand
CAGACAGGGTGGGAGGGAGATAGAGAATGAGAGATAATGTCGTTAGACAAACATATGGACTTGGATACAACACAGATAGACCTGTCCACTACTACTGTACTCTACACTTGGGTATAGAACCTAGATGCACCTGTGTTCTACACCTTGGTAGAGAACCAGATACAACTGTCAGATAGACCTGGTTAGAACCGGCCTTATCAATCCTAGTGCTAATCTGCGCTATCTGTCCTAGCGTATGCTGGTTAACCCAGGTTTACTAATTCAATTAATGATTAGATTGCTAATCCAGTTAATTAATTCAGGTATTTTAATGCAGGTTAGTTTATCATGGTTATCTTATCTAGGCTTGCTATTCAGAGTTAGCTAGGTTAGTTTATCTACATTAGTTGATCTCAGTTTGATGATGTAAATGAGCTAATATAGGTCATGAAGGCTGTTTTATCTGTCAGTGCATAAACTAGCACTGAACACTTGTTGGCAAGCAGTGAATACTAAACTTGAGGCTTATGAACCAATGGCATGGTAGAATGTGTTTCTATGCAGACATGACATACAATCATATGTACAAGACAGTGGGGGGAGGGGGTCATTCCCATATTAACAATTCTTATTGATTATCACCGTTATTGTCATTACCTTGGGTAGTCTGGTGAGAGGCGGCGGGATGGAGAAGGCTAACCCAGGGCTAGGCTGTTGGAGTCGGGCCTGGCCGGGGCCTGTGGGGCCGGCAGAGATGGAGCAGGGAGCCGGAGTAGAGATGTAGCCCGCACGGAGAGGGTGATGCTGGGCCAGGCTGTTGGCCAGGCAGGGGTTAGCGGCCAGGGAGCTTGGGGAGTCGTACTGTTGACTAGACGAAGGCCACTTCCCCTTCAGCACAGCGTGGCAGATGCTGTCCAGGCGGTTGATGATGACGCGGTCCTGACAGGAAGTGGAACATCATACCGATTAATCCCATTCTATACGTTTAGCGTTCGCCTAGAATAAGTAACCTTATTACAAGACAATCTTATGTGAAATCTTAATCTTATCTGGAAGTTTACTGTGAGCCACTTGGCGAAGGAGTAGAGTCTTCTCCTGGGATTAGTTTGATGTACGTAATCAAATTTTAACTCTAACTCTAAATTTTAACTCTAACCTAATGTATAATCTCATTTAATCTGGAGGTAGTTTGGGCCACTTTCTCATGGGATAAATGTAATGCACATAATCTAATCAAGATGAATCTCTAATCTACTCTAGATTATAATCAAGATGCATCTCTAATCTAATCCAATGTATAATCTAATTGAGATTCATCTCTAATCCAATGTGGCGGTACCTTGGGCCACTCAGAGAAGGAGTAGAGGGCCTTCTCCTGCAGCAGCTGGGCGATGGTGGGCTCGCGGGCGTCGTGGAGGCCGTCTGGGAACTCACACATGGAGAGAGAGGAGGCGAAGCGAGGGCTGGGCGGGTAGGACTCCACCACAGGCACTGGACCAGAGTGAAACAGGCAGTGCATGGTTTAGTTAAAGGGGGCATTTAGCAGACACTTTTGGCCAAAGCGACTTACAATCAGTACATTCGCCGGGTTCGACATGTGGACATTTGGAGGAGGGGGATTCGACGGGATCGAACCACCAACCCTACAGTTAGTGGACGACCTGCTCTGTCCACCCGCTCTACCCACTGAGCTTCTGCCGCCCCCACTGAGCTATTTGTGTTTGTGATTTAGCAGATACAGGATACATGTTATTAAGGAGCTGGTTATGAAGGGTGCCTAAAGGTTAAGACTGTGGACATTGGGGTTTGAACCCAGAACCTTTTGTCGTAAAACGTAAAAATTCTAGGACCAATCAGCACCATTCTCTCCAAACATTTTGACATACCTGGCGTTTTCGGCCTCTCTTCCTTCAGCTGAACTTTGACCTGTGGGCTTTCAGGGGCTTCGGCTAGCCCTTCCCCCTGCTCCAGCTTGGGGGTCTGTACCGTGCTGTCGGCCTCCAGAAACTCCCTCTTGGTCTCCACCTTGGTGTCCGAGTAGGCTGTGAACCCATCCCCTTCGGGCTTTGGTTCAGGCTTGATCTCAGAGCTGTCTGGGTAGCCATCGAAATCCACACCTTCCGCTTTGGTCTCGGGCTTCGGTTCGTTACAGTCTGGATACCCGACCAAGTCCACGCTCCCTGGCTTTGACTCTGACTTAATTCCCGAGCCGTAGGAGGCGAACTGAAGATGGTTCTCGGGTTTGGTGGAGAAGCTCAGATCTTCGGACTTGGACTCCATCTCTTCGGGTTTCACCGAGAACTCGAACTGCTCCGTTTTGGGCACCAGGCTCTCCGTCTTGACGGTGTACCCGAGGAGGTTTGAGGGCTTGACGTCAGGAGCACTGTGCGGATACAAGGGCAACTCCTCCTCCTCCATCGCCTCCTCCTTGGTCGCCTCCGTCTTGATTGGTCGGCCCATCAGGTGCGGTTTGCTGTCCTCCTGCCACAAGGAGAACTTCCCATCAAGTCCCAGCTGTCCAGGTTTACCTTCACCGGCCCTCCCGGAGTTCTCCATGTCATCCTGGTCTACAGCTCCACGTGGAGACTGCTGGAAACCAGCCTTCTCGTGTCTCTCCAATCGGACACCATCTTGGCCGTGAGCCCCAGAAGACAGGGACAGGTCGGTCGGGGACGAATCCGAGGTGGACCACTGGATGATGGACTGTCCAGCGTAAAGGTTCTGTTGCAGCTCTCCTTTGTGTGGCTCTGGTTGCCCGGTTATGAGTTCTGCGTTGTGGTCGCAGGGAGACAACGCGGAGTCGTGGGGGAGAGAAATGGCTTGGTTCAGCTCATCTTCTGACATCTCGTCCGCAACTTCTGGGGATCCGGGGGTCCGTTCTCCTCTGGAACCTTCTGGCATTCCTCCCATCACAGGGAGTTCTGCTGACGACACGTCCTGTGAACATCCATCCATTCCGTTTTCTTCGATTCTGTGACAAAGGCCCAGTCCATCTACCATCTCCTCCTGCTGCTTCTCCTCTTCCTCCATCGGATTGACCGCCGTCTTCAGCTCCAGCCTCCCCAGGGAGCAGTCCTCCTCCTGGGCCATGTTCTCCTGGTCCTGCCCGTGACAAGGTGGCTCCAAGAGATCAGGCGTTGGTTGGGGTGGAGTCTCCATGCTATCCTCCTCCCCAGCTTCCAAGTCTGGTTCTGGTGTCATGGCGATGATTGGACCCCCTACCAGGGAGGGTCCGTCCAGAAGGTCCAGACTATGGTTATCAGCTGGTGAGAGAAAGGAGGAGTCAGGACATGCACAACAGCCTTTCCTTCCTACTCTCCCCTGTTTACGTCAAATAATACAGTGATAAAGTCTGACATAATTGAATGTAATATAATGTATGACTAGCTACCATAATAAAACTAGAAGTCAGATGGTTGAGAGACAACAAATAATGTATTTATACTCGAGGTACTGTCTGATATTAAAAATAAAGAGAGAAAGACTATATTGTGTAGGGTGGTTGCAGTTAAATTGAGTCTAGTGGGGCATTTCCCAGCCCAAACAGATAAAGTGTCTCCTAAAATGACAAATGTCCAAACAGAGACCACTGCCTGCAAAAGTTTTTTTTCTAGGTGACCCACCTTGGTCTGTGCTGGACTCTCCTGTTCCCAGAACCTGATCCTCTGTTGGGTCCAAGTTCTGCTCCAGGTCGTCCGTATCCATCTCCTCCACCTCCTCCACCTCCTTGTCGTCAAATTCAAACGCTCCACTCCCCGTCTGCCTCGACCCTTCATCCTCCTCGTGGTTCACCAGAGCCTCCGTGACGTCAGAGTGGCCTAGCCTATCGTGAGGCTCGGGGGCAGTGATGTCGGAGAGGGTGAGTGGGGGAGGCGGGACATAGGGCGGAGGGGGGCTTGTTGATAGGTCCGTGTGGTCGGCGCTGGGTTCTTCACTCACACCGATATCCTGGATGGAGATAAATAAACACAACAACATTTAAATACAGAAACACCAGGTCAATTAAGTTTAACAGAGGTTGGACTACAGGCTGGACTACATGTAGGACTAGAGGTTGGACTACAGACTGGACCACAGGCTGGACTACATGTAGGACTGGAGGTTGGACTACAGACTAGACCACAGGCTGGACTACATGTAGGACTGAAGGTTGGACTACAGACTGGACCACAGGCTGGACTACATGTAGGACTGGAGGTTGGACTACAGACTGGACCACAGGCTGGACTACATGTAGGACTGGAGGTTGGACTACAGACTGGACCACAGGCTGGACTACATGTAGGACTAGAGGTTGGACTACAGACTGGACCACAGGCTGGACTACATGTAGGACTAGAGGTTGGACTACTGACGGACCTTGAAGAGCATGTAGCTGGAGGACAGCGGCTCCACTGCGTCCTCGGCGGAGGGGTGGGAGGAGGACGGGGGAGGGAGGCCCAGGCACTCCTCCAGAGTCCCTCCTTCCTCTCCTCCGGCGTCCGGCCCCTGCGCCTCCTCGTCGTCCTCCTCCAGGAAGCCCGTCTCCAGCGCAGGAGGGCCCAGGATGGGGTCGGCCTCGTTGAACATGTGGTGGGCCGGGCTGGAGTGGTCGGTCCCGTCCCAGGGAGCCTGGAGAGAGAGACCAGCCAGGGGTTAGACCACGGAGGGGGGGCGGGGGATGATGGAGGGATGCATCAAAGGGTGGTAAAAGGGATAGATGAACAGACGGATGGATGGATGAATAAATGAGTGAATGGTTGGATTGTACTTTGAAAGTGGACGTGATGTGATCGGATTAACAAATCAATGCATTAATAATACTATCGCTTGTGCCACAGGATGACCCTGCTCACCTGCAGTCTGTCCAGCTCCACCGACGGCGCCATCAGGCCCGTCTCCTCCGAGGAGCCCTGCTGGCCCACCAGCACGTCACTGCGCAGCTTGGAGCCCAGGTCCGGCCCCCCGACCCCATACGAGTTGAGCATGCTCTGCCCCCCGGCGGCAGAGTTGAAGGGGAAGCCGTTGAGGGCTTCCTTGGAGACCTTCTCCCCGTGCAGGGCGTCGGCCGACAGCGAGCCCAGCTCCAGCCCGTCGTCCAGGGGGGGGCAGTCCAGGAAGTCCGCCCTGGGACCCGACACCATGACCAGGCTGGGAGAGGCGGAGCCCTGGGGGCCGTCGGGGTTGGCCGGGTGGAGGTGAGGGTGAGGGTGGGAGGGGGCGGGCGGCGGCGTGGAGTGGGGGTGGGGGTACTCCGGGGGCTGGGGCGAGTGGCACCCCAACCCCGCGTCGTAGAGACAGCAGTGGGGGTGGGGCAGCTGAGGGTGGGCCGAGGAGGAGGACGAGGAGGAGACGGCGGGGTGGTGGTGGTGGTGGTGGTGGTGATGGTGGTGCTGCGTCGCGGGGTGGAGGTGGTGGTGGGGGGCGTATCCCGCGACCACGGCGGCCTGACTCTCCTTCTGGACGTAGTTGCGGTGCGCGTCCAGGAAGGTCAGCTGGGGGTCGTTGAGGATGAAGTAGTCTGTGCGGCTGAGGCCGTGGCGGGCCGCCCCGATCAGCAGGTCCCGGTCGTGTTTCCCCCCCTCCCACCACACGGGGAGGTAGAGGGACGGCCGGCACAGCTGGAGGCGGGCTGACAGCAGCGGGTGGCGCAGGACCTGGGGGAGCAGGGGTATTATTACTACATTATCACTGGTAACATTGTGCATGTAATCACATAAATACTATGTAGTAGTAGTAGTACTACATCCCTCTACGTATTAGTACGTAGTACTATGGATGTCCAAGTACTACTACGTCACCAGTAGTACATCTACTACTGCTGGTATAGTACTGTGATATACCTGTTCTCTGACACACCTGACCAGACCTCACCTGTTCTCTGACACACCGGACCAGACCTCACCTGTTCTCTGACACACCTGACCAGACCTCACCTGTTCTCTGACACACCTGACCAGACCTCACCTGTTCTCTGACACACCTGACCAGACCTCACCTGTTCTCTGACACACCTGACCAGACCTCACCTGTTCTCTGACACACCTGACCAGACCTCACCTGTTCTCTGATCTTGCGGAGTAGCTCGATGCGGTACAGTGTCCTCGCTGCTCTCTCCTCGGTCAGCGGCTCTACAAACACCGCTGCATCCACCAGGCCTGGGCCAGAGACATAGATGAGGGACAAAGGGGGGGGTAGAGAGGCACAGTTAAAACAAAGTGGTAGGGACAAAGCAGAAAGGGGACAAACGAGAGAGAGAGAGACAGAGAGAGAGACAGAGACAGAGAGACAGAGACAGAGAGAGAGAAGAATTGCAATCGCACACACACACACACCAGTGTGCTGAAGCTCACCTTCGTCCTTCCGGGGCGGCAGCCTGCAGGCGGTCCTGCACATGTTGACGAAGGAGCTGAAGTATCTCTCCAGGCTCTGGTCCGTCTTCCTCTCCAGCCGCGCCAACGCACGGAACGTCGACCAGTCGAAGGCCTTCCTCTCGGGGTCGTACACCACGCCGAACGACGACACCGTGCGGTAGAAGTCCGCCTGCTCGCGCCGTGTCCACCTGCAGAGACAACCCACGCTCTTTGACCTCCATGTTCCTTATTTCCCCCCCTCCTACATCCGCCTTGGTCCCAGTCTCACAAACACACACAGACACAGACGCAGACACAGACACACGGGTTCTGATTGGTTACCTTCGCTGCCACTCGAGAAAGAGGGGGTCTGTCTCCGTGGCGACCACAGAGCACCGCCGCAGCTCCTCCCCCAGTTGCCATGCCAACGGCCCGCCGGCCCCACCGTGGTGGGGGTGGTGGGGGTGCTGATGGAGGAGGTGTTGTTGTTGCTGCTGCTGCTGCTGCTGCTGCTGCTGCTGTTGGTGATGCTGCTGGAGTCCCGCCCCCCCCATCGTCATGCCGACCAGGCCGTCGTGCATCAGGTAGTCGGGGCGGAGGGGGAGGGGATCGCGGCGCAGCGTGAAGCGCTGGTAGGCGGCGACCAGGCGCCGCAGCCGGGCCGTGAGGGCGGGGCCGGCCGGCCACGCGGGGGGGCGGGCGCCGGCCTGCACCAGCTGCAACTCCGCCACCCCGCTTCCTGTGCCACTTCCTGATCCCGGTGTCGTCGCCATCACCAACGCCGTCACCGCGCTGTCCGTGATGAGGGGAGGGGGCGGGGCGGCCGCGGTTGTCATGGTGACCACCGGAACTTCGTCCAGGACACACGAGTCGTCTGCCGTCTGGGAGTCAGCTGGTAACCATGACGACATTACATCAGCACATACGCACACAGGTACAACATGGCAAACTGATAACGTTAAATGCTAATTAACAGATAAATGAATAAATACACACGCAAACGAAGCAGAACAAGGTCAGTGTGGAGGGTGACCTCTGACCCTGTGAGTCTCACCTGGGGTCGTGGGGTCATCAGGCTTCTCCAGTGTATTGCTGCTGGAGCTGGTTTCCTCCTGCATAACATGACGTCATGTGTTAACGCTCACATGTCCTCATTCTAATCCTCTGTAATTCCCATATTAACTCCCATTTACTAAATGACAACTGCTAACAACTGCTCCTTGGGTCAGGAGGGAACGAGGGAAGGCCGTTAGTGTTTCTTCCACATGGAACTCCACGATGAACAGTGTTTAGTTTCTACCAACTACTTTTAGTTCCTTTTCTGTAACCGTCAATGTTTTGTGCAGCTTTCTTGGTCATGTGGCTCATGGGAATGAGCTCCCAATCTGACTCACCTGGGTGATGAAAGGTTAAACAAAAAGATATAGATTTCATACTTGGGAAATAACATGCAGATCTAACGACAGGTCAGGTACTGCACACAGATGGTGAATGCAGTGCATGGGAGACAGGGAGACAGAGAGAGTGATTGAAATACAGGGCCTGAGTGTGTGAGAGTGAAGGAGATAAATGTAGTGCGTGTATGGGAGTGAAGGAGATGAATGGGGTGAGAGAGTGACAGAGACACGTGGAGTGAACCGGTGTGTGTGAGTGACAGTTTGTCCGCCAGCACGCCCGCCCTCACCTTGTTGCTCTCCTCTCTCTCCTCCTCCACCACGTCCCTCTGCTCCTCCTCTTCCATCTCCTCCCTCGGTTCTCCCTCCTCCCTCTCCTCACGCTCCTCCCTCTCCTCCCGCTCGTCTCCTCCGTCAGTCTTGATCTCCGTCTCCTCCTTCATCTCCTCACTTTTACACACACTGCCGAGGGGGAGGAGAGGAGGAGGGGATGAGAAGACAACAAGAGAGGAGAGATGGAGAGGAAAGGGAAGGAGAAGCGGAGGAGTATAGAACAGGAGAACAGGAGAAAACAAGAGGGGAAGAGTAGAGGAAGAAAGAGCAGAAGTGTGTCACGTGTGTGTGTGTGTGTGTGTGTGTGTGTGTGTGTGTGTGTGTGTGTATGTGTGTGTGTGTGTGTTCTCTACCTGTCTGCAGCCTCGGCCCCGCCCTCCCCAGCGGTGTGTTCTGCAGACAGTGCGGTGGCGTCGGGCATGCCCACCCTCTCCAGGAAGCACAGCTCAGGGTCCGCACGCATCGCCATGTAGCGCTCGTAGCCTGGAGCACACGCACACACACACACACACACACACACAGTTGTAGTTGTCATGGTTACTAGGTGTGTGTCTAAACCATTAGTCGCCATCGTTACTGCGTTGGTGTTGAAACCATAGAGTCACCATAGTTACCGTGTTTGTGTACTCCTATGAGGAGGGACTTGTCTGCGTCCCTGTCCCACCAGCCGGCAGGGATCTCGATGTAGTCGATATCAGGCAGAGGGACCTCCAGCTTACTGAAACACAGCACAGCAACACCTGGTTCACACGCAGCATCTACACCAGGCAGGTAGACAGCATCTACCTGCTCTACTAGGTGTAATATATCTACAACAGGTGCGTTGTCGACCTCTTCCACCAGGTGTGTACACTAGAACAGGTGTGTTTTGTGTTTGGTTCTACCAGGTGTGTTCCCTAGAGTCTAGAACATATGTGCAGTGTGTTTGGTTCTATCAGGTGTGTATAGTAGAGCAGGTGTGTTGTGTGTTTGGTTCTACCAGGTGTGTTCTGCATACCTGGCAGGGATTCCTTCCAGGGCCTGATTGGCTGCTTCTCCAAGCACCTCCACTTTCAAGTAGTACAACATTCTCACCCGCAGCAAAACCCTAGGAGGATAGGGACGAAACAAGGAAACAAGGAGGGAAGGAAGGAAGGAAGGACAGATCAGTCTCGGTGTGTGTTGGACGTGTCCGGTCGGTTCAGTCCACTGGTTGGCTTGTGAGATGGGAGCCCAGAGTGAGCCGTGTGGCGCGGTGCAGGGGGACTGACTTGTTGCAGTGCTGCTTGAGGTGCTTCTTGTAGCTGTCGTCCTGGAGGACCACCTCGGGGTTGCAGTGCACCAGCCAATCAGCGCTCTTCACCTCGGGGGCGTTCAGCTGGTTCTTCAGCTTCTTGCCCTTGCGGCCGCGAGGGACGGGCACCGACAGACCTTTTATGATCATCAACACAACATCGTTAAAGCTGGGCTAGTCCCCCCCACCTGAAGAACAGCAAGTAAACAAGAGGCTGAACAACATCAGCCGCTCTGCAAACGCCTGCGTTCCGGAGCGTGGTTGAAGGTGGTGAGAGGAAGTGAGATACGTATAAGAAGCTATGTGGCTGTAGGAAGGGAGAAGATATGGTAGCTGGATGGATGGTTGAGCCCGCAGGATAAAGGCCAATTTACACCAGAGCCGTTTTAGAAGCGTTTTTTAGTCGGCCATCAAACGGCCGTCAGACGGCCGACTGCCGCTGGTGATAGAATTCCATTCAAACCAGTGCACTGATTTACACCGGCAGCATTTTACGCCCGTCTCACGGCCGACCAAAGCTTAACTTTACGCTTCACTTCTATTTCTAAGCGTTTCTGAAGCGTCTCGTTTGACGTGTACGCCTATTATCTTATTAAATATAGCCAAACAAACGGCGGCGGTGTGAATTGATACACCAACGTTACGCTAACGTTACGCTTTCGCCTGCGGTGTAAATTCCCAGTAAGGGTACCTCTAGCATCCTCCCTGCCCAACCATTCTAGTTAAGAATGGTTGAGAGGAGGAGTTGACCAAGGAGGTTAGGGGTTAGTGCTTAGGGTTAGGAGCTAGGCTAACCAGAGTGGTTGATCAGGGGGGTTGGTGGTTAGTGGTTAGGGTTAGGAGCTAGGCTAACCAGAGTGGTTGATCAGGGGGGTTAGTGGTTAGGGTTAGGAGCTAGGCTAACCAGAGTGGTTGATCAGGGGGGTTAGTGGTTAGGGTTAGGAGCTAGGCTAACCAGAGTGGTTGATCAGGGCCTGGTCCTGGCCCTCCTTGGTGGGGGTAATCAGGTCCCAGATGAAGCTCTTGATTTTGTCGTCTCCTTTGTAGTGTCTCAGGCAGTACACCAGCAAAGCCCTATAACACACACACACACACACACACACACACACACACACACACACACACACACACAGTACATCAGTAAAACAACCTCAGTATCTCACAGACACCAAACATCAACCACCCCAGCACCACACCCACCCACACACACACAGGTCTCTTACCTGCAGACCGCCTCCATGTCGTTCTCTGTCAGGTGCCACTTAAACCGGCCATGGTTCAGGATGTCCTTCCACCTCCCCCAGCTGGGGGAGAGAGAGGGAGAGACAAATACATGGAGAAAGAAACATATTATATAGTCACATATTGCCCAAATCATCGGTATACACGTATTGAACTGAGCGGTGAGCGGTTAGCAGCATTTATTGTTATCCAATCAAAAACATTGGATTCTCTTCCAACCTCAAATCAAGTTCACCATTGTTTTAAAGCACTCCGCAAGCCTCCATTTACCTACAAGTGCAGTACTGCAGAACTCAAGTGTTTGGGCTATTATGGGCTGTGAGCCGGAGTGCCTCTTATTGACACCTGGGTCTAAATATTGCCACAGCCATGCAGGTGGTTGCGTGGACAAGTGAGGGGAGAATGCTGCCTGCTGTCAGGTGCATCGACGCCAGTGCCCACGTCAGGACCACGGGCCACCAGAGGAACCACAAGCCCTGTACAGCCCAGGTCGCCACCGTGATACACTGCTTTCACCAGTTTAATAGGTCTGAGCCTAGCTCAGCCCAACACTTAGCCTGGCTCGTAGCTTTGCTCATTCTTGCTATTAGCCTAGCTGTTAGCTCAGCATTGAGCTAAGCACATATCCATTAGCCTCGCTAGGTCGGTGGAGCTCCTTCGCCTCGCGTTATTCACGGATCTCAGTTGGGGCGAATGAGCCCCCGGGGCCATGGGAGGTCAGGGTGCGCCTACCCGAAGATGAGCAGGTTCTTCTCCACCCGGAAGCACTCCGCCCGGAGATAGCGGCGCGCGCGCTCGCCCAGCCGGCGGGAGCGACAGGGCCGCTCCTCCGAGTCGCTGTCCAGCTCAGAGAACTCCATCAGCTCATCGTCCTCAAACGAGTTGTAGTGGCGCGTCTGCTTCCTCACCCGCGGGGTGTCAATGACCAGAGACTCCTGGAAGAGGGTGGGGGAGGGGGGAGGAGAAGAGGGTGGGGGAGGGGGGTTTAGTGTGGAGGGTGTGGGAAACGAAAGGGAGAGATGAAGAAATAAGAGGAGAAAGAAAGAGAGGGGGAGGGAAAGAGGAGTGACAGTGAGTGAGACGAGGGAGAGAAACAGATTGAGAGAGACAGGGAGAGAGAGATTGCACAGGACAGAGAGGGAGAGGATTTACTGCTCCTGAAGGGACACATGGCTCAGCAGCAGTCAAACACATCCAAGAAAATACAGATATACAATACAGATATATATCTGTATTATACAGATATACTGTATAATATGTATTAAAACACCATATATACACCATGGGAGAAACGTAAAACCTAATAAAACAGGGAGGGATGCAGATGAAAGCATTTTTATTTGAGGGGGGGACATCAAGGGGAAAAGAGACCAGAAAAAAGAACAGAAGAGGCCAATGGGGGATTAGGTGTCCTCTCCTACCTTCTCTGACTTGGAGTCTATCTCCAACTCAGCAATCTTGGCCCACTTCTGCCAGAAGTTGGGGTCATCCAGGGAGATGTCGGTCCTATTCCCAGAAGACACAAAGCTGGCCTGTAGACACGTGGGCAGAGCGGGGAGGGAGAGAGAGCGAGCGAGAGAGAGAGGACCCGTTATCAGAGTGCATCCCACTTCTGTTATCGTCTGGCTGACATACTTCCCAGTCAGACAGGAGAATGGGAGGAATGGGAGCGTCTACTGGGACCTCTTCACAGCCCAGCCGCTCACACGAGGCTGGCAGTGAAGACGTCTCAATTGTGGGAATGACTGCCACTTAAGTGCTTTCGGAGTAAAAAGGTGGCGGTTAAGAGCGTTCAATTACACGGTTACACAATTAGACGTCAACCTTCAGCCTGAGTTGTTTTTCTTCGTATGATGAAGTACTGCTTCGTACAAATTGCAACGACAAAAAATAATAATAATCAGCACTCTATCTGCCCAAAAATGTGACCGCCATCATTTTCCTGAATCAGATTAACGGAGAAGGCAGATCACGGACCAAGGACGTCAATGCCCTCACTTTTCTGTTATTTCCGCAGAAACCAAGTTGATGTTGAGTTGATGGCCTGCCGCTTTATTCACGTCACATGCATGAAGTCTTTGAAGTCTGTACTTTCTTATATTAGAAAACTGCAGAGACTGCAGAGGGGTGACCTCTCTCTGTTAGGGTGCCGATACACTTGCTTTAGACCAAGCGTTAAGCGTATGCGACCGGCTGGGTCCTGCGTGCAGACTTACTGCATCATTACGTGGCAAAAACGCATGTCAGTGGAGGTCTCCACTTGGGGCAGACCACAGTAATATCAGATCCGGAAATCATACAACAGCATGTGTATTGTATGCTCATGTCAATAAATAACAAACGTAACCAACGCGATCTGTCGCCAGCTGGTCTGACATGCATGCTTATCACTATGCATATAAAGACTGTGATCATACAGGTGTGGGAAATTAGAATAGAATAGAAATACTTTATTGATCCCAAGCTGGGAAATTACAGTAGGGGAGGGGGTGGAGGGGCTCGGTTCTCTGCATTTGACCCATCCTATGGTACATAGGAGCAGTGGGCAGCCGTGGTCAGCGCCCGGGGAGCAAGTTGGGGTTCAGTGTCTTCCTCAAGGACACTTCGACATGCGGACAGTTGGAGGAGGGAATCGAACCGCCGACCCTACGGTTGGTGGACGACCCGCTCTACCCACTGAGCTACTGCCGCCCCTTTTTTTGGGGGACTGTTTTTTGCGGACTAGGTCCGGCAGTCTCTCCTCGAAACTTCCAGCCATGCTAATAATAACTTCCCTGACTCGGACCTCGAGGTCACTGTGTTTATTCACAGGATCGCCCCAAAGTTTCTTGTCAGTATTGCATCTTGCGGACGCGTCGTGTTCGCTTGCGACGACGTGTGCGACCGACGCACCAACGGTCGCAGAATACGCATGGCAGCCATGATCCGTACACTTATGCGTTGTCTGCAGCAACTCAATGCCAGCCCTTAAGGAGATGATAGCGCAGCGGCTGACGGTTGAAGAGCCTTCGGCACTTGAGGCGTGTTGGTGAGGGTACCTTGGCGAAGGTGGAGCCCTTGCCCTCAGACTCTATGGTGATGGTCTGGGTTCTCCTCTGGAGGATCTGGTCGATGTCTTCCTCGCAGAACTTGGAGCCCTCGTCCTCCTCGTCCATCAGAGCTCCGTACGCACCCTTCCTCAGCAGGTCCTCCACCTCCAGCTTAGACAACTGCTGCATCTTGATACACGCAGACCTCATCGTCAATACACACATAGTGGCCATACACTGTGACAAACATGGACCTGGTGTCCGTGACACCACACACACACACACACACACACGGCTCAATCTTACACATGGGACTTTAAACAGTATTGTACACAGGCTGTGCATGTCCCAGCCCCACCGGTGCCACACTGGCCTACACAGCGATTTGGACGTTATATCCATTGGGAACATTTGGAAACATGAGACGTTCAGGATTTAATTGCATCTTAGTAGGGCTGCTGTTAGGGCAGGGTACTTCATAATTCCCCCTGTTGTGTAGAAACACCGGCCATACGATGGCTCTGTAGAGGAGTGCTGCTGCCCCAGCGTCCCCTGGGCCGGTGGACCGCCAGACACACGGGACTCAGAGCGTCTCTGGTTCCCCGTGTCACAGCGAGGTAATCCGAGAGGATATGGTGATATCCGATATCCGTCTAACTGGAAAAACCCCCTCCGACATAAACGGCTCTCCGGATTATTTTCACGCAGTGCCACAGCAGCACAGCGCTGCTAAATTCATTGTGGCTTTGGCTCTCGGGACGTTCCTGGCAACAGAATATTAAATGTATTTATAAGATGCTACGATGATTATTTATTTATGAGATGTTAAGATGATTATATAATGACCGCTAATCTATTTTTGATTACAATATTTCTGTCGTCTTTTTTTACAGATTCAATCTTAGAGGAGGAACATATAAATATATAATATGGTAACGATATACTTTATTAATCCCCGTCGGGTAATTCTCTGCATTTAACCCATCCTATGCTGGGGTCAAGAGCAGCCGGCTGCCACAGGGTAGGCCCCGGGAACCAACTCCAGATGTACTGGCCCTGCCTTGCTTAATGGCAGGGCAGGAGTGTTGAAAGCCTTTGCAGTGTGGATGGAAACTGGAGGAGGAAGCCCACGAGAACACGCAGAGAACATACAAACTCCACACAGGTGCTGCACCTGGGTCCTGGGTTCTGGTCCCAGGACCAACTGGGCCACCCAATATAATATTAGAATATAATAATAATATAATATAACAATATAATATAATAATATATTGCACTACTTGTACATTGTTTACACTGTTTACAGCCCGTTTACATTGCTACTGTTACTAAACCCTTACTACCTCGACAATCACTACCTCCACTTGCACTGTTTACCTTTTACCGTCACTTTAATAACTACTGCCACTTTTCCTGTTTTTCAATATTGCACTCTGCACCTTAATCTGCATTTCAACCTGCACCTTAATCGCTCATTTGCACTTCTGGTTAGAACGCCAACTGCATTTCATTGTCCCTGTACTTGTACTCTGCACAATGACAATAAAGTTGAATCTAATCTAATCTAATAACATCTAATACATGGTATGATATGATATGATATGATGTACCCCGTTGAGGCTGCCCTTGCGGTTGATGTCCTGCAGAACGGCCTTGTCCAGGCCCAGCTTCAGGCTGGCCTTATCGAACATCTCCCTCTCGTACGAGTTCCTGGTGATCAGCCGGTACACCTTCACCGCCTTCGACTGGCCAATCCGGTGGCAGCGCGCCTGAGCCTGGGGGGGGGGGGGGAGTGTGAGTATGTGTGTATGTTGTGTGTGTCTATATGGGTGTGTGTGTGTGTAATTCAGTGTTTGTGTGTGTGTGTGTGTGTGTGTGTGCGTGTGTATTTCAGTGTTTGTGTGTGTGTGTGTGTGTGCGTGTGTATTTCAGTGTTTGTGTGTGTGTGTTATGTGTGTCTATGTGGGTGTGTGTGTGTGTGTGTGTGTGTGTGTGTGTGTGTGTGTGTGTGTGTGTGTGTGTGTGTGTGTGTATTTCAGTGTTTGTGTGTGTGCGTGCGTACCTGCAGGTCGTTCTGGGGGTTCCAGTCAGAGTCGAAGATGATGCAGGTGTCCGCGGCCGTGAGGTTGATGCCCAGCCCCCCCGCCCGCGTGCACAGCAGGAACACGAAGCGGTCCGAGTCGGGCCGCGAGAACCGGTCGATGGCGGCCTGGCGCAGGTTCCCCCGCACGCGGCCGTCGATGCGCTCGTACGTGTAGCTGAGGAAGAGCGAGGCGTCGGCACGGCCAGCAGAGGAAGAGTGACTCAACACACTCTACGTCCCAGACCCTTACACTCAACTGGACACTCTCAATGTAACACACACTTAGTACACACTCTCTCACACACACACAATCACAATCACACACACACACACACACACACACAAAACACACTGCATAAGCCAGTTAGCTCGTATCCTCTGGTTGAGGCTGGTGTTTAGTTAGCCAGTTAGCTCATTTTCTCTGGATGAGGCCGTTGTTTTGTTAGCCAGTTAGCTCTGTGCTAGCAGTTAGTTAGCAGTGTGCTAGCTAGCTCACCGTCTCTGGATGAGGTAGTCCTCCAGGATGTCGAGGCAGCGGACCATCTGGGAGAAGACGAGCACCTTGTGCCCCCCGGCCAGCAGCTTGGGCAGCAGCTTGTCTATCAGCACCAGCTTCCCGGCGCCCTGGATCATGGCCTGCAGCTGGAAGTCCCAGGCGTCCGGGCTGTGGCTCTTCCTGAAGCTATCCAGGATCTTCTCCTCCGCTCCTGGGTGGGCATTAGCAAATCAATACGTTAACCAGGACATTCACACTGGGATTAGGAAGCTGTATGTCAGGGGAGGACAAGACAGGGAGCAGCATTCACAGAAAGCGTAAACAGTTACTGACAGGAAAGCCCAAAGGAAACAATGTTGGACAGAGAAGAGAGGGGTGGGGGTTTGGAGGAGAGGAGGAGAGAAGAGAGGGAGATAGAGAGAGGAGAGGGAAAGGAGAGGGAAAGAGGGAAGGAGAGCGAGAGAGAGGGAAGGAGAAGGAGAAAGAGGAGAGGGAAGAATGGAGAGGAATAGAGAAGGAGAGAGAGCAGGACAGCGACAGAAATATAGTGGGAAAAAAGTAGAAAGGGAAAGAGTGATGTGTAGGTACTAGTGATCAGGCAGGGCTTGTGTGTGTATGTGTGTGTATGTGTGTGTGTATGTGTGTGTATGTGTGTGTGTATGTGTGTGTGTATGTGTGTGTGTATGTGTGCGTGTACCAGTGATGAGGTAGGGATGGTTGCAGCACTTGCGTAGCTCCATCATGGTGTTGATGAGGTTGGGCATGTTGTGCTGGTTGGCTCCTTTGGACAGGAACGAGAAGTTCTTCTCCAGGATGGCGCGGTAGTATTTCTTCTGGATGTTGGTCAGCTCCACCTGCAGGGGGCAGCACAGCAACAGCCACGCTGTTATACACGCTGGCTACCAGCCTCCGCGGATCGACGACGTCCTACACCTCATGACATCCATCACGCAGATGGGTTCAGAACCGGCCCAGGAAGAATAATCATGATGTCAGACCCTCGGCCGTTATCTGATACATCTTGTGTACTCAACTCTTGAGGTCTTCATTCTTGCACTTCATGGTTGAATGCACTAAGACTAGACAGATGAACAGACAGACAGATGAACAGATAAACACCTCAATGATGGTCTCTTCTTTAGGTGCCAGGTTTTTCTCTACATCATCCTTTAGCCTCCGCAACATCATGGGCTTCAAGATGGCCTGCAGCTTCTTCACCTGAGAGGAGAGGAGACGAGTGGAGGTTAGTATTAAGAAACATGTCCTATGTATTGAGGTGATCTTCATACACTACATCTATATTCTAGTGGAGGACGGACCTGCTCCTCTGTTTTCAGGTCCCCAAACTCCTCCAGGAAGCTGCTCTCTGAGGGGAACTGCAGGGGCTCCAGGAAGTTCAGGAGACTGAAGAGTTCCTCCACAGAGTTCTGCAGAGGAGTACCTGTCAGCAGAACCTTGTGTTCCTACAGCAACGCAGGAGACAGGATCTGTTACCACTGGAATACAGCTTAGAATAGATACAGCATAGAATACATTTTAGACCCACAAGAACGCTGTTTAGAACCACTGGAACACAGATAAGAACCACTACAACACCATTGAGAAACACTAGAACACAGATTAGAGCCATTACAACACCATTTAGAACCACTAGATCACAGATTAGAAGCACCACAACACAGATAAGAACCCCTAGAGCACAGATTACAATCACTCCCAATTCATTTTAGAACCACTGCGACCATAGAACACAGTTTAAAACCACTACACCATTAAGTTACCATTGATCCCATGGTGGTTCTCGGAACACACACAGTCACACCATGAATCACTGTTTTCTTGCACTTCTCTTGAGAGGCTGTGACAAGCCAGTGGCCCTGCTGTGGGACCCCTAGAGTGGACCCCACCTTACGTGCGGGCCGTGGCGGGGGTACGCACCAGGTTCATCATCTTCAGGCCCTCCAGCAGCTTACAGTTCCGGTTCTTGAGGCGGTGGGCCTCGTCGATGACCACGCAGCGCCAGTGGAGCTTCTTCAGCTCGGGGCAGTCCGCCATGATCATCTCGAACGTGGTGATCACCCCGTGGAACTTCAGCACCCCTGGGATGGAGTTACCCTGGAGCGGGAGGGAGAGGAGGGGGGGCGTTAACATCTTCACCGCATTCCGTCCCCTCTCGACCTGTATCTCTCTCTCTCCCCCGCTCTCTACGTCCCAGTGTATCCATCTGTATTCTCCCCTCTGTGCACCTCAGGGTCTCTCTTCCTGGGGGTCCCTCTCTCTTCCAACTATAGCTCTATGTCCCTCTACCCGGGGGTCTTGCCCCCCCCACTATATCTCTTTGTCTCTCTACCTGGGGGTCTGTCTCTTCCCCCCCCCCCCAACTATATCTCTATATCCCTCTACCAGTGGATCTCTCGCTCTCTCCCCACTACGTCTCCATGTCTCTCTACCTGGGGGTCTCGGTAGAACATCTCGTACTGCAGGATCATCTGCCGGCTGATCTGGGAGCCGTGGTAGACGATGGCGTTGAGGGGGGTCCAGGTGCGGAACTCCCGCTCCCAGTTGGTGATGGTGGAGAGGGGGGCGATCACCAGGAAGGGCCCGCGGATGCCCAGGCTGAACATCTCGTACAGGAAGGTGATGGACTGGATGGTCTTCCCCAGGCCCATCTCGTCGGCCAGGATGCAGTTCTTCCTGTTGGTCGGGAACGACATGAAGAACATGTGAGACACGCCCGTTAGATTGCTCCGTGGTTCACTCGACTCGAGTTGTGTAACCATCGTCTTCATCACAGCTTTTTTTGCTGCCACCATTTTATGTTGGCTCTGGCAATATAAAATTGCTTTCTTTGTCATGCCTCTCCCTCTGTCATGAGAGCGAGAGAATAGAAATGAGTGATTTAGAGTGTGCATGTGTGTATATGAATACAGTGTATGGGAGTGTGTGTGCGTGTGTGTATATGAATGCAGCGTATAGGAGTGTGTGTGCATGTGTCTATATGAATGCAGTGTATAGGAGTGTGTGTGTGAATGCATTGTAAAGGAGTGTGTGTGCATGCGTGTGCGTGTCTTTATGAATGCAGTGAATAGGAGTGCTTGTGCATGTGTATATGAAGGCAGTGTATAAGAGTGTGTGTGTGCATGCGTGTGTATATATGAAGGCAGTGTATAAGAGTGTGTGTGTGCATGCGTGTGTGCGTGTGTATATGAAGGCAGTGTATAGGAGTGTGTGTGCATGCGTGTGTCTATATGAATGCAGTGTATAGCAGTGTGTGTGTGTGTGTGTGTGTGTGTGTGTGTGTGTGCATGCCTGTGTGAGTGTGTGCGTAGCGTACCGGTGGTACCAGTTGAACAGCAGCCAGTTCATGCCCTCCAGCTGGTATTCGCGGAGCTGGTTGGCCCCGCGGTAGGCCCTCGAGTGCTCCAGCTTCTGCCACTTATCTGGGAGGGGCCGCTCCTACACAGGGCGGGGTGAGGGGAACGTCAACACAGCAGCCAGCAGCCGAGAGACGCTTCACTTTCAGACACCGCAACATTAACCAAGTACCAAGCACGCGCACACGCACACGCACACGCACACGCACACACACACACACACACACACACACGAGGCTAGGAAGGTTGCTGGTTCAATCCCCGGAGTGCCGAGGTGTCCCTGAGCCAGACACCTAACCCTTACTGCTCCCGGTGAGCTGGATGTCGCCTTGCATGGCTCGCAGCTCCATCGGTGTGTGAATGGGTGAATGTGAGGCAATCGTAAAGTGCTGCTGGTGGCCATAGGTCTCCAAAAAGCGCTATATAAATGCAGTCCATTTACAAGTCTTGAAAGGATGTGTGTGCGTTTTTGTCTCCACGTGTGCGCAGGGCTAAAAATGACCCTCTGTTTTCTTAGGAGAACCAGAGAATGATAGACGTACCAACTTAAATGTGCTATATATACACTTTAGAAACATCAATATACCGGTGGAAAGGAAACATATTTAATCAAATGACTTTATCGCTGTATCATTGAAAGAATGGGAAAAAAATGTGTGTGTGTGTGTTTGTTCTCACTATGTAGCGGAGGTCAGCAGGTATTTTCTGGATCTCCTCGAATTCTTTGATCTTGGAGGCGTCCAGGTCCTCCTGTAGCTCCCAGGTAGCCTCCTCATAGGACAGACTGCACCACTTCACCAGGTAGTGGGTCACTTCCTGTTAATGTACAGTCACTTCCGGTTTCATACCTCCTCATAGGACAGACTGCTCCACTTCCTGTTAATGTACAGTCACTTCCTTACCTCTCCTGTTTCGGTGTCTGTGGTAACAGCTACCTCCAGAATTCTGTCTACTTCTACATAGTCTGGATTAAATAAATCCTCATCCGGCTGGGAGACATGGACATACAGAGAGAGAGAGGGAGGGAGAGAGAGATTACGTCATTTACAGCCCACACCAGACTCTTTTGAGTGTATCAATATCTGAACGCCAGGTAAAGGTATTAAAGGTAGAGTTAGGCCCGGTTTAAAGGTGGAGTGGGGTGGGCCCCAGGTGCGAGCCTCACCTCTGTGAACAGGTGTTTCATCTGCGCGTGCTTGGTCCTGAAGCGTTTGATCTTCTGGTGGATACGCGGGTCTTTCTCCAGCTCATCCAGCGTGGCCCACTTACAGTGCATGTACGAGCTGCCAGGACACACACACACACACACACACACACACACACACACACACACACACACACACACACACACACACACACACACACACACACACACACACACACACACACACACACACACACACACACACACGGATGCTAGTTCGAAATCCACGTTAAGAGGTGAAGTAGCATCAGAAAACATTAGAAACATGATGACTGGGTGTCCAGGCTTTTGGACTCTGGACTGTGACACTGCTAGTCATGATCACAGAGTGATTTTTTTTAATAGTAATGTTTTCATGAATTGATGCTACCTCAACAAATAACATAAGCATATAATAAGCATACGTGGCGCATAACATGTCTTGTTTTTTCTGATTATGTATAACAAAACCAGACCACTGATGTGTGTTGAGACGTCTTGGCAGACAGAGAGGATCTTTCAAAGACTCACAAGTTTCTGTACTTGACGTAGAACTCCTCTGCCTCATCTTCTTGGTCCTCTGATGAAGAGCCCTGCGGAGAGAGAACGAGACAGACAGAGAGAGAGGCGAAGGAGAGACGGAGATAAAGGGAGCGCAAGAGAGAAATATTTTAAACAGATGGCAGACAGAGGATGTCAGAAACCAAAGAATGGGGACATCATACATTTTGCATCATTCAAAATGTATTCCTCTGGGAGGCGAGGCACACACACACTACCTCCTTCTTCACTGTTCTGACGTTCAGAATCTTCTCAATGATATTCGCCTCATCTTCAGGTGGCTCCTGAGAGAGAGGCAGAGAGAGAGAGAGAGAGAGAGAGAGAGAGAGGCAGAGAGAGAGAGAGACAGAGACAGAGACAGAGACAGAGACAGAGAGAGGCAGAGAGAGAGAGAGCGAGAGAGAGAGAGAGAGAGAGAGAGAGAGAGACAGAGACAGAGACAGAGAATCAGCAGAACAAACAGATGTGGTACAGTGCAGTACACAGAGTGTGTGTGCGCGTCTGCGCGTGTGCATCTGCGCGTCAGTACCTCCGCCTGCCAGGCGAGGGCGGTGGCGCTGAAGGCCCCGATGCGGCCGGCCCCCAGCACGGCGATGGTCTCCCCGTCGTCGTCCACCACCTTGAAGTCCAGGTCCTCGTTGTACTTCCTCCTCTTCACCTGCCGGCCCGAGCGCCGCTTCTGGGGGAGGGGGGGGGGGGGAGGGGTGTTCACACACCTGCCAACATCTGGCCTGTCCTCGCTCCTCTCGGGGACTCCCTGCCTCACCTCATTACACCCCATGTCTCACCCTTTGTTCTCTTGGTTGACTTTTCTGTCAATTTACATTTTTCTTGGTTTCATTTTTAAAGTTCTCTTGCAATGCACATTGTTTTATTCCATGGCAATAAAGAGAATATGAGAGAGACAGAGAGACACAGACAGAGAAAGAGACAGCGGCAGAGCGAGAGAGAGATAGAGATACAGACAGACAGCTAAAAAGAGTGAGAGAGTGAGAGAGAGAGACAGACAGACAAAGGCCTTTCCTTACTATTAATTTATATAAGCTGTTACCAACTGTTGATATCAGTGTGTGTGTGTGTGTGTGTGTGTGTGTGTGTGTGTGTCTCTCTCCACTCACCGTGTGGTCCAGGGGGTCCTGGCTGTCGTCTCCCCCCAGGGTCAGGGTCGATACGGAGGCTGCATCGTCGCTGTCAGGCCCCTCTGGGACCACCACCTCCTGGTTTCTCCTCTTCCCCTTCTTCTTCTTCTCCACTGGAGCCACGCCAGGGTCTCTGGGGGGGGGGGGGGGCACCACACACACTCATCAACATTAGCATGATGTGCCGTTAGCGGTCGCTTCACTACATCATTAGGAACTTAGCTGTATCGTTGGTACTACCCTTGCAAAGTCATTAGCGTTAAGTTTGCTGTAGCGTTAAGTGTTAGCATTAACAAAGGCTAAACGGAGTTTCTTGTGAAAGGGAAAAGAAATGCAAATTAAATGTACCAAAGAAACATTTTTGACAGAAAACAGAAAATATATATAAAAAGAGCAGTAAAGAGAGACATTTTTCATTCTGCTTTGAATAAAAAATGTTTGGCATCACAAAAAGGGATAAATAAACTCCCCTGTGGACCACAGAAAACAGAAATAAACAAAACCTTTAACTATGACCCTTTAAAACGCAGCCCGACCAAAAACCGTACCTATAAAACTGCATAAACAAACATCTTTGGCCATATAAAACTGCATAAACACAAGCTTGACCTGTGGCTTCATAAAATCAAAAACTTCCTAACCATCTCTAATCAATGTTTTATCAACATTATTTTACCTGAGGGACCTGATTAGCAGCATCAAACTATTACATATACACTAAACCTAACCATAACTTCCCAGATATAGGCTGCAGAAATGTGTGAAAAATAACAACTCACTTCTGAAATCCAACGAAAGACACCTACTGGTGAAGCTGAGACTACTGCTACAACACGAGCACCAAAACACACCAACATCAGTCCGAGCTGAGTGTGCACAATGGACATCACTTCCAAGGCGAACGAGGGATGTTGATCCAAAAACAACGTGGTGTTGGTCAGACAACAGACCCCAGTATTGATGCATAGCAAACCATTCCTTTAGAATAGATTTAATTTCCACATATGAATATTCGTTCATGTAGTATTCGTTCATATAATATAAACAGCAGGTGTAAACTGAACACCAGCTGTTTTCTGTCTCAAGTTCCGTTTGCAGCCCCGGTTGGAGAGTAGTTCGAGACCGATGGGAGATATGGTTCTGGATGGACAGGTCTCAAAGATAGTTTGATTAAGACCGCCAACCACACACCTGAAAGATCAATACAAGACAACCAAGGGCCACAAACACCAGCGAGGTCCCAGCCTGCCATCAGACTGGGGTTATGGTTATAGATGGTTCTGGTCTGCATGAGGTTAGTGAGACAATTGCAGATCTGTTGTTAATGGGAACCTTGCATGTGGCTCATAAGTCTGTTTACCTTCTCCTTACTCTCAACTTTGATCATTCAGCAGAAGTAACGTGGAATTCAGACTAACAATGAATTCAGATTCATGTCGTTGAGGAGCAGGTAGGGATTAGGGAGCATCTTGACTGGGAGGGCTGCAGCTAGACTGCGGACACTGAGGATCAAACCCAGGACCTTTCAGGACGACATCAATTATCTCTTCATTTGAAAAAGAGCTGGATCCCCAGATGGTTTAGAGAGGCAGAGGACAGAGAGATGCAGGCGGACTGCAAGCAATACAATAAGAAAGGGAAACGGAACAGGAGTACATTAATAAAACACACAGCACAAGTTATCTGGAAACTCCCTCCCTCCCCCTCTCTCCTATTCTTTCCACCTCTCCCCCTCTTGAACGGCAAACATCACTCTCTCTCACACACACACACACACACACACACACGCACACACGCGCCCGCCCACACACACACACGTGTGACCTGCCCTCCAGCCAGCTTCAAACCACCTCATGTGCTTACCTGGGCTTGCGGCCCCTCTGCTTGGGTGCTGGAGGGTTTTTAGGTGCTGGAGGGTTTCTAGGTGCTGGAGGGTGCTTCGATGCCGGGCTCTGCTTGGGTGCTGGAGCCTGTCTGGCTGTGGCAGGGTGCCTGGGTGCTGGGGGGTGCTTGTGGGCCGGGCCGTGCTTGGGTGTGGGGGCCTGTCTGGGAGCTGGGGGTTGCTTGTGTGCCGGGGGCTGGCCGGGTTTCTGGGCTTTGGCCTGGGCCAGAGAGGTCTGTATTCGGGGGTGTGCCCCCACCTTGGTGCTGACCACCAGGGTGGGGAGGGGCATGGGGGCTGCCTCCACATCTGTTGCTGTGGTAACAAGAGCACAGTTCAAAGGTCATAAAAGAGTAACTTGCAGGTTGGCCATTCAAAGCATACGATAGGAACAGAGGTGAAACACAGGTGTGGTGCTGTCGTACCTGGGGGCGGGGCTGGAGGGATGATTTTAATCTTGGGCTTCCTGCCTCTCTTGGCAGGCACCTTGACAGGCACCTGGCTGAGGTCCTTCCTCTCTGCCGCCCGCTTCAGCTCCACTCGCTGGGACGCCTTCCTCCCCTCCTTCCACCTCCTGGGGAGAGGAGGCGAAGGCTCCACCTCCTTCTCCCTCTCCTCCCGCCGTTTCTTTGGTTTCCTGCTCTCCCGCTCCTCCCCCTTCTCCCGCTTCTCTTTTTTCTTTCTTTTTTTCTTCACCCGGGCTCCGGCCCTTCCTCCGCCTCCGTCCTCTTCATCACTTCCTCTTCCGGAGTGCCGGGGGGCATGGCCTGCGATGTGATTGGTCGTCGCCGTGGCGCCCACAGGACTGAGAAGGCGGAGCTGGTCCTTGGGGCCCAGGACCAGCTGGCCCCGTGGGATCGTGGGTAATGTAGTTTGTGCGTTGCTGCTGTTTTGGTCCGAGGAAGAGGAGGCTGCCGCAGTGGATGATGAAGGAGTATGCTTC
This sequence comes from Urophycis tenuis, assembly GCA_036785325.1. Lineage (NCBI taxonomy): Eukaryota > Metazoa > Chordata > Actinopteri > Gadiformes > Phycidae > Urophycis > Urophycis tenuis. The sequence goes on along the minus strand of JAXIVH010000024.1, from coordinate 2,006,384 downwards.
AGAAGGCCACCATGCATCTGGTCAACAGAGGTAGAGAGACAGAGAGAGGGAATGTTTAAGCCCGAAATCTAGTAATACATATATTTGGAGGTGAAAACATCAAGGGTTTCATTTTGAATAAACCTTTTTTTTTTCAATGGCCAATTTAGTCATCAAACAAAACTGACCAACATGTATGATGCATGTAACATGTATGATGTATGCAACATGTATCAAAAGCCTGATATTGCTGAACTCTCTTCCTTACAGGAAAGGCAGGGAAGAGATGGTGAACGACATTGTACATTGTAGTTCCCCGGTCAAGGAAGAAGCCCTAACCACAGGGTCAAGCCACCTTGAATACCCAGAACTCCACTGGAACTACTCCCAGAATGCATCACTCTGCTAGGGAAGCCACAAATCATGAATAATATTTGGGAATGCATAAAGAGGCAAGTTATGGACATTTGCGAGGATAAGCAAATTCTGTTTGATTTTGGTTAAAACTGTTCAAATTGGTTATACTAGTCATGGACCGTATATTGATACAAAATGTCCCGATGGGAAACAGTATGTTTGACAAGAAGGATTAATATCCTCTTATGAGCTGTAGTCAGGTTGTTGGTTCTAAACCAACCACGTGCCAAGAGCTGAGACAACCAATGAGCGCCAACCACGGATGCCACCAACTGGCTGGCATCACTTTCCAATGCTGGACAGCTGGAAAATATAACTCCCCATTCCACCTATGGCTCTAACCGCTAACCTTAGCTAAAGCAATGGTTAGCTGTCGTGCTACTGCGGGTCATGCGGGGATGGCTGCTTTTGTACCAAACAAGTGGTTACCAACTTCTGCTGCATACAAACCAACTGCGGTGCTAATACAGGTAGATATAATAAAGAGAATAAAACAGATGCCTGTTACCATGGGGACCTGCGTAACTGATGCGGGCCTATTGGATGATGATCATGATGAAGATCATGATGATGATGACACATTCACGTCATCGCCGATGTGCTGCGGAGGTGTGAGGGTGGGAAGGAACAACAAGTTCTGGTGTGCACAAAAAACAAACTCCGATGTGAATGTTCACCGCTGTTAGGGCGAGGCTTAGGTCAGACCGGAAGGTGGGCAAACAGTCATGCAAACGGGACTTTTGGCTTCATATTTATTTATTGATATGATGATTAATTAGTCACGTCTCACATGCACGCTGCACATGCACTGGCCCAGAGCAAGCTCACTGGGGGATGTGCACTAGAGCAGCGCGGCCTTTCACGATGTCAGATTACATACTGCAGTCACCGTGTTTATTTCATTGTTCACTTTACAAACCCACCAACGTAGTGCTGCTGAATCATATATATATATATATATATATATATATGATTCAACACACACACACAAGCTGAACATTTTCCTGGTATTCATGTCATCAATGAGGGAACAGGGCTAAAGCTATTGATTAGCACATCAGCATTAGCCTGCACAAACAGCTAATTAGCAAAGAAACCTGTCTACGTATCCCTGTACATTTTAAATCAGAATGTTTGCCTACTGAAAACACCGCGTTACATATGGCCAATAAATAAAACAAGGTAAAAGGAAAAACAGACGCGGGTAAGAACGGTTGTGAACCAGCCGTGTGCGTGTGTACGTGCGTGCGTGCGTGTGTGTCTGTGTGCGGTTCCTGCAGGGTATAGCTGGTGCATGATGCTACACAGACGCATGCGACTATACGTCCAGCGTCTTTGTTCGCAGCCAGCCGGGATCAGCGCTGGCCTTTAGGACGCATTGATTTTCTGAGCCCGGGGTTTTGTTGGTGCACACGAGCGCTGGGCTGGCGTTTGGCGGTGCGACGTTTCCACGGTTCCCATGGCAGCCTCGCAGTTCATAATCAAGCTTCTAAATTTGGCTGTTCCGGAGGTTCCGACCGGGTCCGGACACTCGGGCTGAGGACGCGGCCGGCGTGCAACACAAGCGCGGCTGATTGGCTGAGGTGTGTGGCTAACGACGTCACTTTGGATAACTTAACCTCACACAAGTGAAGTTCACGTGAATGACTTTAGCGCAGCAGACCAGCAGCAGAGGTGGGTCAGTAACAATATGACCACCTATTTTAGCAAACCTCAAAGCTAACCTCAAGCTAGGTGGCCTACTTTGGTATCCAGCTAGCGTTCGCAGGCCAGCTAAGTAGGCTAGCTGTGTGCAAAGCTATTAATCAAGTAACTCAGTCCCAGTAATTAATCAAACGTCTTACAAATGCATTAACAGAGGGGGGGTGGTACAGACATACAGTAAGTAATGTGAACACGGTTCTGTTTGAGGTTATAGAATTAGGGGTGACTCTGGATTCAGAGAGACCTTATTTTACCACCAGCAGTCATGTCGATGAGCCATTAAAAGCCCTTTAATAATCTACCACCCAGTAACCCAACAACTGTCCACCCACACTTACTTACTTTGGGTGGACATTCCCCACACCCATAAAAAGTAACCCTAGCTAGGTCAGTTTATATTGCATGAACTCCAACATTAATACCATGTACCAAATTGGTGTACAAGTATAATATGAACTAATGACTATCAATAGGTAATCATAGCCAAATACTCTTTGCTTTTGTTTGTTTTGTTATCACACTTCAGATAGGCGATGTGATATCATTGTATCTGCGTGTTGTAGTGAAGTGGCCCAGTCATAGAATGTTATCTACAATATGAATACTACATAATACAACTTAAAAACTGCAGCATGCAGGGAGCCAATCCTTCATAAACAAGTGGTTCACCTGGATTCCCAGACAAGTTAAAGCTAGATTGAGTGACTACCTGAATACCTGAAGTTGATATGTACCCTGTGCTTGCGGGTGTGTGTTCCCATACATATATATAGTGACAGCGAGACAAACTGAAGGAGGAAACAGAATGAGGGAGAGACAGAACTACAATTTTCTACTGTACTTGTACCCTATTATATATAGGGTACAAGTGTATACCCATATATATTCCTTTTAACCATTTATGGCATTAAACTTTTTTTTTTTCCTTAATTTTCTAACTGCTTTGCCAATTGTACATTTAGTTTCCATTCAAATACAGGCATTGTGAAATTGGATGGAGGGGAACAGAGGGACAGAAAAAGACCAAGTCTACCTTGGGTTTAGAAAGCGTAGCTAAACCAGATGTGACCACACTCAGAGGTTCAATATCATCTTAGTGGATCATTACACGTACACACGCACACACACAGCAAAAAAAATAATCATTTTAAATCCAGGACTGTAGCCATGGAAACAGGCTCTTTGTGCCAAAGCTGTGGGGAGGTGGACATAAACACATGGTTACCAAGGTAACGTTCTACTTTATCCACCTGTCTACCTTAATGTTTATATTTATACATATGTCAATAAAAAAATGTCCTGAATAGAATCTGCCCCATTAAAATACTTTCATCCACTGTCAACCCTTTTAGACCTTGATTACCCATCTCTTTATTCACTGTCAAACCCCTAACTGCTCCTTACTGACTGTTTCTGTATCCACTGTCCAACCCCTAACTGCTCCTTACTGATGGTCTCTGTATCCACTGTCCAACCCCTAGCTGCTTCTTACTGACCTGTCTCTTTATTCACTGTCTAACCCCCAGTCTCCTTGATGACACGTCTCTGTATTCACTGTCTAACCCCCACATTCTCCTAATGGCCTGTCTCTGCATCCACTGTCTAACCCATACCCATGCTTTAGCATGTTTCTTTACTTACTCTTAACCTATACAATTAAAACAACTCTCTGAGGTCTCCATAAAAGCGTACATCCAGAGACAGTATAGAGGGGAAGCAGACCACTGGCAGCAGACTGTCTGGCCTACAACTAGGTCAACATCAGCAGCACGCTACCACACAGCCTGCACCTGCTGACGTCACCATGACACAGCCTGCACCTGACGTCACCACGACACACCTGGTGATGTCATCAGTGAGGCGCCCACCTGGTGATGTCATGAGCGAGTCACCTCCAGAATGGAGATGCTCCTTTCATGATGGAAGGATGGATCTCTCTCTCTCCCTCGCTCTCCCCCTCCCTACCTCCCCCCAAGTCAAACAAGTGTTATTGTTTTGGACTGCGTAAGATGGCCTTACAAGGTCTAGGCAGCTGCTTAATGAATATATTCAAGTTGCTGTAGTAAATGAAACCTATCGTTAAAAAACAATGACAAAATAAAGAATCTTGCAGTCGATATTTCAATGCTTTTATTTAACAAGGCTATTTTGACAACACCTAAAGAAAATGTCTAGAGTGAATGGCTGCCATGTTATTCTGTCGAGGTGGGCGCACAAAGCACACACAGACATACAGAAGTCTTATCAATACATCACACATCTGGAACTCCAGCTGAACCAACACGCTACTTACCGAGCACATCAGCTATGCTACAGCCACGGGCTCCAGGCTGAATGAACAACTAGCCAGCAACACAAGGAGGCTCAGCAGATGATCAGCAGTAGCCATGACCACCAGGTCTCAATATGCATCTCATGCATGGGGGTCTGATGTCTTTGTGGTGAATTTAGAGGTGAGCTTGTAAATTAGAAACTTGGTGAATTTATAATTTCAGGTAGAAATGAAACCGTAGGAGCCGTTTACACGAATTCAGTGGTGGGAATCCTTTCCAACACTAAAGTCAAATACATCCCAATAACAGAAGGGAAGATTAAAGTTAGGTGAAGGTGTTGGACTACCAGCTGAGAGCTAACCCAGAATGGTGAGGACCCAAGCAGAGGGGGAATCCTCCAGAATACCTGCTCAGAGGAGACTCCGTCACACACACACACACACACACACACACACACACACACACACACACACACACACACACACACACACACACACACACACACACACACACACACACACACACACACACACACACACACACACACACACACACACACACACACACACACACACACACGAGACCCAGATAGTCATGGAAGAGCAGACCCAAACCACACCAAAGTCTTGAGACAAATGATGCTGAACACAACACGCATTACGGTTCTAGTGCTTAGAGACCAGCACACATACAGCATTTAGAGTTCTCAGAGTTCAGAACTGCTTCAATATCAGACTTCAAGAACGGACGGAGTTCTAGCATTGTTCGAGGCCAACACTTTTAATTGCTCATGAGAAGGTTTGTGATCACAAGACCAGTGTGTGTGTGTGTGTGTGTGTGTGTGTGTGTGTGTGTGTGTGAGCGTACAAACCTGCTGCTTGTCCTTTTTGTGTATCTTCATCGTCTATCCTTCACTGCATCTGTGAAAATAGGAGGAGAAAGGAGTCACATGACCAGCTCACAGTCAAAGACCCATAACCCAACAAGACAGTAGTCTGGAGGGGTAGAGGGTCTCCATGGTACATCTAACCATAAGGAGCACATGTTCCACATGATCCCCACTGGTCCTTTATATATAGCCTGTCTAAGTGCAGCACACAATACTAACTGGGAGTAGAATCCAGAAACCAGAGATGTCCATAGATGCACAACCAGTAAGCAGCCTGTCCAGGGCTGCAGGTCCTTGACTATATGGGTCTTATGTGTGGGGGATATGGACAAAGAAATATCCCATCTTCTGACATTTGGGTGATGTAGATACTTTAGACATTTTTCATCTTAAATTAAAAAAAAAAAAATAGTCTGCCATACAAAGTCACCTTGGATTAGCCAACCTAAAGAAAATACACTGGTAAATGAAAGCCACAAACCAACGTCTGAGAGTCACAACCATACAAACAAAATGTATTGTATGAAAAAGGCAACTTATAGCTAGCTTTTAACAACAAAGAATAACAATACCAATGGACCTCACACAGCTCAGTGAAGACGAGGATTACACTTTTTTAATCCAAGAGTAAAATAAAGTTGCAAACGGCCATTCATGGATGATGGGGGGTGTGGTCTGTCTGGCGTGCATTTGGAGCAATGTTTTATACATTCATGTTCTGGGAGACCGTAGATTCTCAAGTACTTTCCCAATTATGATAACCAAAAGTAGGCTTTCAGTCTTTCTGAGAAAGTTGGCACTCAGAACAAAACTGTTGTGGCGCAACTGTGCAGCACAGAGTGCCATCAAGAAGAAGGATCAATACATTTAACAGATACCAATAATCAGAGGACTATGTGTGTAGTTTACCACTACAGATGCAACAAGACAGCCTGGACAGCATAATGATCACGTGGGCGGGAGTACATGCCTTGACAGACTGCATTTTCAGCCAATCGGCGTAACAAAACGTGAAAACGTATTTTCCAGCAAGAAACTCTGCTAGTGCACACTCTTGCTCTTCATTAACAGTTGTTACCGAGTGTATTTCTGGTGTAACTGCACTCCGGGCAGCGCGCTCCACTAAGGTTAGCGTTACCACTCATTCCTTCAGGAGACGCCATCACCGCCTGGCCAGCGGCGGCCTGTATTTCACTTCAACTACGCCGCGGTCCCTGATTGGCCCTGGTTACATCATCAACCACACCGCCGTCCCTGATTGGCCCTGGTTACATCATCAACCACGCCGCGGTCCCTGATTGGCCCTGATTACAATGCAATGTCAGGACATCGATGGGGCCAGCCCGGGGTCCAGACCGATCCGTGTAGCGACACAGAACGTCAGGTCACATGATCAGGGCGGTCTCGATGCCAGCAGCAAGTGGCCTGTGTGCTGGGAAACGTCTGCAGGGTTATAGCAGGGCAGCTGAATGACCGAATAGTAAACAATGTTAACCCCTCCGCCTGCCCACCAGAAGGGACAAAACGCGGACGATCACCAATCAACCCAGGCTGAGGACCTATGAGAGAGGAGGACCAGTGCGCCAGGGGCTGCGTTCCAATCCAAGGTGTTCCTCTACCCAGGTTCTCTATGGTGTTCCCTGCCGTGTGTGACGGTGCAGGGCATTCCCAATGAAGGAGTTTCCCCTTCCACAGATATGTTCTGCGGTGAGCAGTACCGGTCACACCTCAACAGAAATAACAAAACGGGAGCAATCAGGACACATTCCAGGTCGACAGAGCTATATTCTTAAGTTCAAATCGGGGTTAGTATGCTTAGCTTAACAGCCGCAGCTGAACCCAGCGAGTCCACAATGGTTGTGCTAACAAACAACTTCTTTGGCCGGTACAGGCCATTTATCATATGCCATGCAAACAAAACTATTTATACACCCAGTAAATATTTAGCCGTTGTTTTTTTGTTTTTTTATTAAATGCAGACCTGCATTTTAAAAGGTAGGGTAGGGAATTTGGACAAAGGGGTTCAGAGTAAGCTAGAACTTGAAAGTGTCCAACAAAAAGAATTCTGACCCTCATTTCAGGCACTACTCTAAAGCCACTCCCCCAAAACCATGATTAGCTCGCAACCTATAGCAACAGGTCTGCTCATTTCAATTCGGGCCGAATGAATTATTCGATGGATTATCCAATGGATATTTGCATATTTTTTCACAGCATTTGATCATTGATACTGTCGGGATGCAAAGAGAATTTCAACAACTATGACAAAAAATGCTTCTCAAGTAAATGACCCCACCATGAAGATGGAAAAAGTTACGTTTTATCAATATGGTCTGAATCAGGACGTTAGCTGTGGATAAATCAATCTCCTATGAGTAACCTCTCAAGTATCATCATTACTGCCAATTAAATACAATTATAGATAGATAGATGGACACGTTATTCATCCTAAGGGAAATCTTTCAAATCAATACTACTGATAATAACAGATCACCCTCCTTCACTCATTGAAGATAAGACCATGATGATCGACTGAACTACAATACCTCAGCCCTGCCGTGTTTACAGCCATACACATACATCACCACCAACTCATACCAGCACCATATAATGCAACTATAATAAGCACTACAAAAGTCTATCGTTGCCGTGGGGACAGAGTGGGTATCTGCTTCCATGTTTGTTGCTGACTGGTTCCTTATTCATGCGTTGGCCTTCTGTAACACACACACACGGTTCCTAAGGTAACGAAGGCCTATGTTGCAGGAGAACTTTTGGGGGGCAGGATAATGTGCTGTTAACCCTCCAGCCAAAAGGAGGGGAAGGGGTATGTCCCAAATATCAACTTCGGTAATATTCGAGCGGCACAAATCTAGAGACGGAGATTCACATTCAGATTGATGTTTGGCATCAGGGGGAGAAAATAGAGAACAAAAGGAGACCAGTGGCTCTGTACTGCTGCTTGCATCAGCTCTGGTTCACACCAGGCACTATGAACTCCACTAGGGTTCATAGTGGAGAGGCCGGGTAGTCTGTTGTATAGGGTGTTCTGTTCCCAGCCAAAAGGTCCTAGGTTCAATCCCCAATGTCTACAGACTGTGTGGGCAACCTTGAGGAAGATGCCCTAATCCCTAACCTGCTCCACTGTAAATACCTTTGGAAAGAAGAGTGTGATAAATGATGATAGTAGCATTTATAGAACCACAGCAGACAGATTGGAGCCAGCTGGTTATACTGTAGCAGGTATGCAAACTTCCAGACTATATTATAAAACGACTGGCTTTAAGACCCAGTTCATTTCCTGCTACTTCTGCAGGAAAGCTTGATTTTTCCTAACAGGTCATCTTGAGGGGGTGGGGCTACAGATCTGCAACAGTCGGGCTGGCATCCAATAAGCTGCTGGATGAGCAGTGGAAACAACAGAGCAGACCCCAGTTATCACACACACCACACATGATTCTCACACACACACACACACACACACACACACACACACACACACACACACACACACACACACACACACACACACACACACACACACACACACACACACACACACACACACACACACACACACACACACACACACACACACACACACACAGTTTGTTTACCCTTTGGAAATCACGCAATTAATTACGAAGGTCATATCGACTAGGGACTCGTATAACTATATCCAACTGGTTTTTAGGATTCAGTAATAGATTATGACTTTGCCACGATACCTGCCTATTTCGATAGATACTCAAACTATACCACGGCAAACTCTTCAAACATCAGGGGGAGCGCAGACCCCCGCCTGGGAGATGTTTGGAGTCAATTGTGTTCATTCTACTGTAGTGCACTACTGGAGTGTGCAGGCTTGTATCCTGGGTTTGAGTTTCAACACCAGGAAGAGTCACCGTTAATGTTACTTATGTTCATTATTTTCATAAAACATTTTAGCTTGTGTTAAGTGTTTTGTTTGTTGTTTTTGTTGTAAACATAGGTGTGTACTTGACAATTAAGAACATTTCAAAAAGAATAAGGTCAGTGTTATTAAAGCTTTCACGCGGTGTGCACTAATCTGATGTCTCCTATATTGAGTTTGTGATTTCTTTGTGCGTTAACTTCATATTGGCAACCAGATATCACTTATAAAACAGCATCATGACTCAATACACGTCCTTCAGAGAGGTCGACTCCATTCTGAACGCATTTTCTAGCAACGACAATAACTATTTACAAAAATGTATATGTATCGATGACCAGAGCCGATGGAGTACGCTTACCCTTCATTGGTATCCTATTTCCTATTTCCACTGGGGTTCTTCCAACCCGCAGTGCTTTCAGAAACACGTTTTTCGCAAATGTTTAGGTTCTTCGTAATGAACTAGCAGCCATCTCAATCACAGCGTCCACAAAACAACAGAAGCAGGTCATGTCACACAACAGGTTCACTCTGTTCGCCGGTTGCACGTGTCAGTGGAGCGCTGCGAGAGAAATGACGAAGAGCCAAACCTCTGGTAGGTCCGCACATTCTGCACAGAGATTCTTTCACACGGGCGCTCCACTCGTACAGTGACTCGCTCCACTCATACAGTGACTCGCTCCACTCGTACAGTGACTTGTTCCACTCGTACAGTGACTTGCTCCACTTGTACAGTGCAGTCGCTCCACTCATACAGTGCACTAGTACAGTGACTCGCTCCACTCATACAGTGACTTGCTCCACTCGTACAGTGACTTGCTCCACTCGTACAGTGCAGTCGCTCCACTCGTACAGTGCACTAGTACAGTGACTCGCTCCACTCGTACAGTGAATCGCTCCACTCGTACAGTGCACTAGTACAGTGACTCGCTCCACTCATACAGTGACTCGAGTACAGTGACTTGCTCCACTCGTACAGTGCACTAGTACAGTGACTCGCTCCACTCATACAGTGCACTCACTCCACTCGTACAGTGACTTGAGGCCGTGCTTTTCGTTCTCACATCAAAGCCAGCGTGCAGTCGAGGGACAATTAACGGTTGGCACGAATGCCATGCCTGCAGGGAGTGGAAATGAAGCGCTGCGCGCAGCCGCACACACACGCACTCACACACACTCACTCTTAAAAGTACCGCAATAAACAAAATGGGGTATAGTACTGTTTTCAACCACTGCATATTGCGCTACTTGTCAAGTATCGATTTCTCCTGCAACACAAGGCGGGATAATCTGGTGGTGAGGGTATTTGACCCCGGGCTGAAAGGTTCTGCGTTTGAACCCCCACGGTCTGCCTGTAGGCAACCCTTGAGCAAGACGCCCCGTTATCCTCTACCTGTGGCCCCCTCCCCCCCAAGTCACCACAAGCTGCTCTAGGTGAAAATGTCGGCTAATTTAGTCGACGCTAAAGAATCACGATGTGGTGAGCTTGTGTGTGAAGTAAACCACCATGACTGTGATGAGTCATCTGTTGCAGGATGGAGGTATGACTAGGTTTGAATATGAACTGAAAAAATAACCATACACAGTTGAGCGTACTCAACTAGTGTCAACGAGAGCCACGTCTGGCAGCACCACCACGTGCGCTGACACACACGTGCACCAACACCCAGTTTTGCATGCGAACAACAACAACAACAACAACACCCCCCCCCCCCCCCCGGGCATCAGGCTACAATTTGAGGATGAACAGGACAGAGTGTGGGGAGTTATGGCCCAGAGGCGAGTCTGGTGTACTTGACATCCAAGGAACAACAGGAGATGGTCTTTGTTGGTTATTTTAAGGGGTTTCATGGAGAACACCCCAGATTGTCATGAGTCTAGACCAGGGGTTACGAACCTCTTCCGGCCTGTAACCCCCTTTTCTAGCTCTGAAAAGCTGGTGACACCAATGTGCTGGTGAACATTACCCGATTGCTCTACTGCACATTAGTGATTTGCTTGTGGCTTTATATCATTAAGCAGTCAGTTTGTATATGCAGAATGTATTTGAGACCTTTTAAATGGATCATCAAATATGTATAACTTTTGTCAGCAATATCATGTGACCCATATGCATATCAGGGGACCCCAACCTTGGGGTCCAGACCCCAAGGTGGGGAACCACTGGTGTAGAGAGACCCAGAGTCAAACTTCCAACCCTCAACTCAAAATGCACATCCCACAGCATCCTTATCTCATCAGAAAACACCTCATTTATCAATTAACAGGGAGACTGGATATAGATAGATACAGATAGATATATAGCTATATAAACACACTTTACCTGCCTAATGAACATGAAGTTATTTATACTGCTACCAAACAACAACATCTCATAGCTGCCTCAAAACGAGAGAAAAACGTTATCACGTTACAATTTTTGATTATGTTATATTCCCATTTTGAGAGCAGTTGGTTGGTTTTGGTGCAATTATCAATTATCAATTATCCAGAATACCAGAGCTGCTATTGGGTTACCTGCACGCGCGCCCTTTGTCTGGGGCACGGGCTCGTGCGCGCTATTGCACCTGGCCAGGTCAAGGTGTGTGTCTGCGCGTGTGCCACAACACACACACACGCACGCACAGACACACAGACACGGGGTCTCCGTGTGATGTGTCTCCGTAAGCTAGCAGGCTAATCAGCTAGCTTTGATTTCAGGTTCCTTTTATAACGAATGCCAGTCGGTAGCGGCTACGCCAGCTAACGCAGTTAGCCGCAGACACGCTCGGCTATACAAATCGCCACAAGTTGCAGAGCAAAACTTCCCACGGTTTCCCCCCCCCAGCAGCAAAACGGCGCATAAATATAAATAAAACACACACAGCCGACACAGAAAGGACACGGCGTGTCCCATTTCACGTTAGCAATCTTAGCCGCCGAGCTAGCCCCGCTTCGCTAGCGGTGTCATGTCACCGCATCGGTGTTCTCTATATTCCGCTCCTTCCACGTGTGAACACCCTCTAAAGTCCTTCTCGGGGGGACACATCACCTCCTTCCCTCTGCCGGCGACCGCTCACCTGCTCCGGACGCCGGACACCCCCCGCTCACCGGGGGAGGAGAGTCATCCTCCAGTTATCCCACGAACACTAGCGCTCTCACCCGCGTTTGTTTCCAAGGACACAAATACGCCATGACAGTTTAGAAAAATGCATAAAAAATTAGAAGGAGGCGGTGGGAGGAGGAGGGGAGAGAGAGCGAGAGGGAGGGAGGGAGGACGGGAGGAGGAGGAGGAGGGGGGAACTCCGTGCAATTTCTTTAAATCCTCCATAAAGCCAGCAAGCTACCCGCACCGCGGAGGACTTTCCATTCACTCCGCCGCCACGCTCCCCGCACTGTCCGCGTCCCGCACACACGCGGGGGACACGGCGGGTCCCGCACCGCAAAAGTTAAGAAAGACACGGACTCACCTAAAATGGCCACTGCAGCAGCCAAAACACAAACAGCTATTATTTGGTGGTGGAAGTTTAGCAGCGGTGGAGCTGCAAAGCACCCTAACCTACCACTGGACCCGCGGCTCCGGGCCGCTCATTGGCTGCGGCTTAGCGCAGCTGGGTCGATGCATATTTCCATTGGCCCCGCAGCCGTCACGCAAAAAAGGAGTGTCTCCGTGTCTCTGCGTTTGGCTGAGAGCTAGCGGCACATCACCAGCACCCCAGCACCATTGTGTGCACTTTTTTCTCTCTCCCCCTCCCCTGCTTATTCGCGTCGCGATAGCGTGTATGGCGATCGTATGGATCGCGTGAATCTAGTCGTGCGTGTTCTTACCGCAAAACGAGAGAGAGAGGTGGAGGAGGGGGGTCGCGACGGCGTCCCGTTTGGCTGCTGTCAGCGGAGAGGAGACGCGCAGCCCAGACGAGCACAGCACATCAATGCTGTGCGCTTTACATTTCTCTCCCTTTCTGCCGCATCCACCAATCATGTCGCTTTTCGCTCCCATCATTACGAGGTTGAAGGGCGGAAAAAATGAAACATTCCACGTCTTTTGCAGATCATGTTTCGTTTCCCGGATGTTCAGTTTTACTGGATTTTAAAACGTCCTTGTGTGACTATGCGACAGATGCAGTGTGTAGCCCACGACGGCCGTAAGAAGCACCCGGTGAATTTAGGTGTTTTTCTTTGGGGGGCGATCCGGGAGTGTATGATTTGGGGAGCAAATGGAATTGTTGGGGTTTGTGGTGGGCATTGCGTTGTGTGGGGGGGGTTCCCCTCTGGTCGATTTGTTGACGCCGTTTTCCATTCAAATGGGGGTCTTCGCTCAGTTCCTGGCTTCCTTCTACCTGTGTGAACTACCTGTATTACTTTGAGTTTATCATTTGTAACTTAGGTGAGGAGTGGCCATGGGACGCGTCTTTTACTCAACGTGAACTCAAAATTACCGCAAACAATTCCAGTGATCCAGAGCTGAACCATAAAGTTTGGAGAGAAATGTGGCCTCATGATCTCATTAAATACTTTCCTAGCAGGGGGTGTAAATCTTAGGCCGGTGGTTCCAAACCACTGGGCCAGCGACCCCTTTTTAGGTGTGGAAATCCTTGTTAAAACAACTTGTATCTGCTTCCCCGCACATCGTTTAGCGCTGTCAGCATCTGCCAGTAATATCAACGTGAACGTATATGAAGTGCAAATCTCACCACAGTTTTCGGCTCCAACTCTGATTAGTAGCCTAATTCACTAGTGGGTACAAATCAATACAGTACATCGGTTAGTATGTACAGGCGACATTTTAAACCCTTTGTATGTATGACACTTTATAATAACTTTCAGGCATAAGTCATTTATAAGTTAGTGAATGATGATGAACTAATCATGAACAAACCGTTGATATAGGCCTACTTTTGGAGGTTATTATTTAGACCTATGTTAAAGGGGTCCTATTTTACCCCTCTGTTGTGGTGTTGATTAGCCTTTACGAGTCATGTAGCCTACCCCTAGTGACATCACTAGGGGGTACATGACTCGTAAATGAATGTATGATGGGAAGATCAGCCTACCAGCTGGTAAATTCTAGTGGGTAGCCTGGTCAGCGAATCTATCCACAGCACTTATTAATCTATAAATGTATACTAATGTTTTGTTAACGACTAGTTAGTCATTTACCAAAGGCCTATGAATGACTCATCATTTACTTACTTACCATTATTGTAAAGTGTTACTTTATTTTAAATGGCTACAGCTTATCTATCACCTATCTCAGGCAATATGCAAATCAGGTGAATCCAAGCGAGGTCCCGCCCACAGGGTGAGAACCACTGTCTCGGACTGACAGGGAAATGTGACATTGTGACATTCTGTGTTCTCTCAGACAAGATAGAACTCACAACCCCCTGGAACTCTGCCAGGACGTCTCCCAGGTCCCCGTAGAGCTCTGTGATGTCATGTCGGATGATGCTGCATGTGCTTCGTGAAGTCATGTGACATAGACCTAGGTCCGGTGTGTCTGAGTGTCAGCAGAGAGGCATGCCAAGTTTATTCACACAGCACCTTACATACATCTATACATCTGAGTCCTGCCTATGCATAGGCAGGACTCAGATGTATAG
>JAXIVH010000024.1:1984127-1986627 GCA_036785325.1 Urophycis tenuis | reverse complement strand
GCGGGCAGCAGCACTGTTAGTTACCTCACATATCACACCCCATGTTTGGCTGTGTTTCCTGGGGGGGGGGGGGGGGTCACGGTGTGTGGAGCATGCGGTGTGTTTCATAGAGCCTGTCCTTCTACAGAGAGCAGACTATCCGTTATTCAATGCAGAATATATCTAAAACTACCCCATCAGGAGAGGTTGTTGTGTGTCCTACTGGGGGGGGGCGGGGGGGATACAAGACTAATGCTCAGGTTACCCTCTTCATAAGAGCACACACACACACACACACATGTGCACAAATACACACACACAGACAAATACACAGGAAAGAAAGTGTATGTGTGTGCTTGAACCCAGTCACCTTACTCTCTACATGGCAAATGAGTATTGCATGCATCACACATACACACACACACACACATACACACACACACATACACACACACACACACACACACACACACACACACACACACACACACACACACACACACACACACACACACACACACACACACACACACACTTCCCAACCAGGAAATGTAAATAACAGATTTCATGTGTGTCCACATCAGACGAGTACAGACCAGACCAGGCTTTACTACAATAGAATAGAATGTGCACGCATGTGTGACTCCAGACTGATGCACATGCAAATACACAACCCTGAATATGTGCTCTCATGTTGAATATAATAATATGTTGAATCTGTGTGTGTGTGTGTCTGTGTGTCTGTGTGTTTGTGACAGAGAGAGAGAGAGAGAGAGAGAGAGAGAGAGAGAGAGAGAGAGAGAGAGAGAGAGAGAGAGGGGGAGAGAGAGAGAGTTCATGTCAACAGATAGACGGATTCAGTTTTTTGAGAAACTTTTATTCCTGACTCAAAACCCACAGAAACCATTGTTACCATAGCTACTTAACTTAAACCATAACTCATCACAGAGAGAGAATGAGAGAGAGGGAGAGAGAGAGTGAGAGGAAGAGGGGTTGTAGAGAAAGAGAGTCAGATGAGATAACACGTTCAATATTCTTTCTTCTCTCTCTCTCTCTCTCTCTCTCTCTCTCTCTCTCTCTCTCTTCCTCCCATTCCTCATCGTTCCTCTAGTTGGCTGTATCTAGTGCACCCTTCACCTTCACTTCTTCCATTTCCTTGGTTCCCCCTCCTCCTCCCCTCCCTATCCCTCCATCAACACATCGAGATACTTACTTATGAAAAGTTATTTACTTCTAGATCTGTACATTCAAGTTCTTTGCTTCGCATATCTACAACTTCCACATATCCACTTCACTCGAAACCCTATAGATCTTGGATCTGTTGCTTCTACTTCATTCCCCATGTTCTGTTCTTCGAGCTTGTCCCTGTTTTCTTGTCCTCGCTAAACTCAAAAGCTGTCTAAATGTTGCAAGGGACCCTGTGGAGTGTGGAGAGATAAAGTGATCACAACCACATTTCACAGAGCACAACATAACCATGTCTCTTCAGAGGTTAAAAGTTCTCTGTTCTCCAGAGCAGCATAGTTCTTCACCCTAGGGGACACTAGCCAGTGTTCACCTTTGATCTCAGGCTGAGGAGCCAATCAGCTTTGAGCGAGTGCGTGGCCGGGGCAATCCCCTCCCCTGCAATGACAAGCTGACATGCTCCAAAATGAAGACCTTCATTCCACACACGTTATATTATCATAAAACAATATTAACGATATACAGTTTATATGAACTTTATAAACCATAATAACCCTAAAACAGGAACCTTATGGCAGGAAGTTTGAAAGATGAACAAATGTTACATAGAAGACAGACAGACAGACAGATGGACGGAGCGACAGACTGACGGACAGACAGATGGTTAGATGTGTAATGGTTTATTAATCCCCTCTCATTTCTCTCTCTCATGTTCAGAGAGGATGTCGGTCAAGCTACATTTTGATTCGCCATCCAATGGCAGTGTGGTCCAGAGGAGCCGGTCATTCACCGGCTTCAGCTCTCTGACTGGACAGTGGCGGTGAGTGACATGGGCCCACAGCCAACCCCAACAGCCTGTTTGATTGCATGCTTGTACACACATGGAAACACGTTACAATATGTTGAAGTGAGTCTCCCCTGGCTCCATCTGCGGAGGAAATACTGTCCCCAGGAGTCTGTTTCTCATCCAAAGAACCTGACAGCCAACATAACTCAGACATGTTTTTCTACTCATCAGTTATTAGGAGATTGTTTAATACAAATACAGGTCAATCATGGAGTGCTTAGCACACACTAAAACAACACCCATGAAACACTGAACCAGTATGGCCCCTTAAACACTAAACCATGATGTCCCATTAAACACTAAACCAGTGTGTCCCATTAAACACTAAGCCAGGATATCCCATTGAACACTAAACCAGTGTGTCCCATCAAACAATAAACCATGATGTCCCATTAAACACTAAACCAGCGTAAACACTCAACCAGTATGTCCCATTAAACACTAAACCAGTATATCCTCTTAAGCACTACATCACTATGTCCCATTAAA
>JAXIVH010000024.1:1906627-1979127 GCA_036785325.1 Urophycis tenuis | reverse complement strand
TATAAACCATGATCCATGCTCTGTGGGCTTTGAGCTCAGTGTTGTTGTGGAGCTCTACGTTCCCCCTTTCCTAACACAGAATGTTGCCTGAACGTCCCACCGTGAAAGAACCACTCTTTCAGAGGAAAAACCCCCAACACAGACACACACACGCACACACTCACACACACACACACACACACACACACACACACACACACACACACCCACACACACACAAACACACACACACACACACACGCACACACACACACGCGCGCACACACACACACTAACACCCATAATATTGTCTACCTATGGAACAAGGTTCAAGTTTCTGCTACATTGTGGTTACCATTAATGACTTACAGCTGTGTGTGTGTGTGTGTGTGTGTGTGTGTGTGTGTGTGTGTGTGTGTGTGTAGTCCATTTGACAGTGTGTGTGGGGACCGGTTGCGTCCTTTGTCCCCAGGAATGAAGAGTTCTTACAGCAGAACCTCCATCTCCTTCACTGAGAAATACTTCATAGTGAGTAGACACACAATACACACTTCACGTTTCCAGTCAATCTCTCTCTCCATGTCTCTCTCTCACTCCCTCTCTCCATGTCTCTCCATGTTTCTCTCTCTCTCTCTCTCTCTCTCTCTCTCTCTCTCTCTCTCTCTCTCTCTCTCTCTCTCTCTCTCTCTCTCTCTCTCTCTCTCGTCTATGGTACAGCTGCAGGACCCAGAGGGCTCCCTACAGTCTCTCATACCTAGAGCCCGCCCCTCTAGAGGAGGCGTGTCCTTACTCAGCTACCTGTCTGACCCCGCCCTCATCACAGCCAATCCAATCACCTGCTCTGGCAGCCCTGTAAGCCCCACCCACCACCCTGGGTAAGAGAAATTATTAAAAGTATGATAAAGTAAAATTATGGTACAATTATAGTAATGGTAGATTGTTTGCCAGTTAGATCGTTGATAATCGGTTAGTTGGTGAGAACGTCAGTTAGTTCGTAGAAACTATTCACTCTGTTAGTTTGTTAGCTAGCAGAATGCTAAACAGATTAATGAGTGGTGACTTTAGTGGATTTGAGGACAGTGGTGGACAGAGTCCTCCAAAATACACAATGTGTTGCAATCACTTCATGTCTTTGAGTAACAAACCATCCCTGCCCCGCCCACAGCCAGGGCTTGGAGCCCAGCCAGGGCTGCAGTATGGGGGGCAGCCACACCCAGCTGTCCCTGGGGGTCCCTGGCCCCATGGAGCTCCCTTCAGAGGGGAGTGAGAGGAGGAGGAG
This sequence comes from Urophycis tenuis, assembly GCA_036785325.1. NCBI lineage: Eukaryota > Metazoa > Chordata > Actinopteri > Gadiformes > Phycidae > Urophycis > Urophycis tenuis. The sequence goes on along the minus strand of JAXIVH010000024.1, from coordinate 1,977,869 downwards.
AACAGAGGGGGAGGACGGGGAGGAGAGAGAGGTGGACTGGAGTGGAGGGGAGCCTCCCTTCATACCAGAAGAGAGTAAAACACTTTCCCCGCTGGCTTCACCAAGGTTAGAATACTTCTAACTGAAATACTATGAACAAAAAACCCACTAACTATGCTCTAACCGTTTCATACAGACGTAGATCTATAGAAGAAACAGAACCAGAATTATTATGTTGATCTACCTCTCTATGAAGCTGTTAGAAATATGAATACTAAAATTACAATACTACTACTCTATACTTAACAGATGTTACAGTACTTCTAACCCAATATATAAACAACTGTATTTATTTCTGCAATATTTCAAACAGGTGTAGCACGCCAGACATCCTCAGAAAGAACCCAGTTGAAGAGCCAGACATCGGAGACCTCCCAGACATTGGACCGAGCCCTGCCCCAGTTAAGGACCTCTACAACGGGCAGGTAGGAGCACTGCATGCCCTTCTCTTCTGGAGGAATGCCAAAGCCCCATACTAAAGACAGTGTGGATTTTCTGTTTTATTTCCCAAATTCCCTGTCTGTAGTTAACAAAGTACTATATCATCCCATCTCTGGATTAATATTGTGACAGGGGCCCACGGAGGACCTGTCTGCCCAGCCTAACACCCCAGCCAGGGCGTCCGGGGGGCCTGAGGTGATTGGACCCCAGCGTCGGCTCCAGGCGGCCAAGCTGGGGGTCCAGATCGCACAGCTAGAGACCCTCCTCCACCATCAGGAGGAGCCAGAGAAGGAGCTGAGGGCCCTCAACTCTCAGGTCACACACCTGGCTACAATACTGAAGGTAGGAACACACCTACACCTGGCATAAACACACCTACCATAACATCTATACCTAGCATAATATCTACAGCCAGCATAACATCGACACCTAGCATTAACACACCTAACAGAACATCTACAGCTAGCATACTATCTCCACCTAGAATAGCATCTATAACTAGCATCATATCTCCAGCTAGCATAACATCCACAGCTATCGTAACATCTACACCTAGCATAAACACACCTAGCATGACATCTAAAGCTAGCATATATCTACACCTAGCATAACACCTATACCTAACATAATCTACATTGTTCTGAATATATATAAACTTAAATACATTTTGTGTATTCTGTCACCAGAACAACCTGTCGCTGCTAAAGATACCATTATCTGCGGAGACCCTGGCTGTCGAAGAAGTCCTGGAAAGCTTTGACTTCCTGTCAAATGATCTGAATGCAGAAGATGACACCTCTTGTATGGGGAGCTTGAGACTAAAAGACACTGGGTGATTTTAAAATGGATGTATGGCTGATTGGATGGACTGATAGAATGAAATATGAATGGATGGAGGATTGTATTAATAGCTCATAAGATAAGTAAAACCCTGAGATTTTATTTGTACTTCAGTATTGGTTCCTTCCAGCAGAACACTCTAAAGAGCCTTGGCCTTCTGTCCCACTGCAGCCAATTAGCTTCAGAGGAGGAACAGCTACTTGTTGCCCCACTGACTTCTGGGAACTGGAGTCTTGACCTGGCCCTGGAGACCCACCTGGACATTTGCAGTATTCTCTTAGAGGTAGAAACCCATCGCCCATCAAGGCACAACCCTGACACAGGGCAGCACAGCAGAAAAACAGGCGTACCCTAAAACCAGTTGTACCCCAAGACCAGTTGTACCTAAAACTAATGCCAGGATCAGACCACACACAATTTTTGAGATGACAAGATAGTTGCCATGTCATAAGGTGACTACAACATGTTCACCTTCACCCATTCAGTCTTCATGATCTGCCGTTATATTCACCTGGGATGGGAGAAAGAGGGAGGAGTCAAGACCCCAGCATTTGGCCGCGTACCCACAGACCAGTTCTGCCATGTATGACCATGTATGCGGCAGTGTTCACGGGCGGATGGCCAGTTCGACCCTATGTGTCTCTACTAGCCCTCCTCTCCAGCCTGAGCGGCGAATGTGTTGTGTTGTTCTGGTCCCAGGCGTTGGCCGTGGAGGACTCTGGTGTGTCCAGGAGATATCTGCTGGACGAGGCCGCTCTGCAGCACGACGTGTTGGGTACCGCCGCTCGCCTCATGCTGGAGACCGAACACGCCGCAGACAGTCAGTAGTCTGTCCGTCCGTCTGTCTCCTTGTCTGTCTGTATGTCAGTCTGCTTCTCCGTCTCCCTGTCTAATGTGACAGCCAAATGTTAAACTGCGGTTTTTATTCATTAATATATCACCAATAAAGAAATTACACTTTATGATAACTGTATTCATGAACTGAATGTTCAGTGGATCATATTCAGTAGATCATCACAGTCACTGTCTGTTCCTCTTCAGTTTTTTCCAAGAGAACGAAAGACCTGTGCTCGTTCTGGGACGATTGCGTTGCTGAAGACAACACTCCATTCTGTTGCCAAGTTGACAGCTTCTCCAGATCACTAAGGAAACGCTACACACACAAGCTGAAGGCCAAGCACCCTGGCCAGTCTGAGAAAGGTACAGCACAGGAAATAATGCCATGCAAATGCAATATGAAGGAGCTTTCAGGTGACTGTTCCCCATGACTCAGTCATGGGGAACATCCCGGCAGGGTAGTGAGGTGATTTTCAGGTGTTTTCCCTGCAGTGTTCAAGGAGCTGCTGGAGCAGATCCAGGGCACCTCCACGGTGGTCCCCTGTCTCCGGACCACCTGCAGCCCAGACAGAGTCACTGTCTTCCAGCTGCTGGTCTACCTGCGGCGCTGGGGCATTCAGGATCTGGGACAACACATCTCACGCCTCGCCAGGGAGGGTATGAAGAAACTACACCCTGCTGGTTTATAAAATGAGCCAGGAATAATCACGGACAACGCTCCAAATAACTTGTTCACATCTGTCAGCATCAACGACCACGGGACAGCCGACATAATGCCTCTGAGAGACTTAACGGCAAAGTAAACTTCTGTGTTGAATGGCCGCCGTGGGTACACCATGTCAGGGGCGTAGCCCACATGGGGACTCTCAAAAAAAGGTCAAACTGCATATCAGGCGACACATGTTCATGTATGATGGACTAGTTAGGGACTGGTTCACGTCTTCACATCATCAAGATAACCACATGCCACTTTTGGTACGTTCAGAATCACAACACAGAATCGTAAATCTAGCATCGGTAGAGACCCATACCTAGGCAGTTCTAACAACAGTATAATGTGTGTGTGTGTGTGTGTGTGTGTGTGTGTGTGTGTGTGAATTATAATTACTGCAAATAGTACTAGAGGACTGTTCTAAATTGGATGTGTTTTATGTGTTTCAGTCTACCTGCTTTCTGCCCTGCGGAGCTCCAAGAGGAGGGGGGCTCTAAAGAAGCTGAGGGGTCGTGGCTTCGCAGAGCTCCTCCCACTGGGCGTGACCCTAGAGATCCTGGCTGGCCTGCAAATGGACAGCAGCCTCAAAGTGTGTAAGGCTGCAGCCCAATGCCTGGCCAGGGGCTCCGGCTGCAAGGCCTTCAGGGACAAGGTACAGTACACCCTCCACAATAAAAGTCCCAAGACTTTAGACAAGGTACAGACACCTGTCACTTCACAATATGAGTCTCAAGGCCTTCAGGAAGGAACAAGTTACAGAAGTTACAGATCCTGCTAACTTCACAATAAAAGCTTGTAGAATCAGACCCTCCTTCACAAAAATAATCTTAACACCTGAGACAGGTAACCAAGTCCCAAGCATAAGACACTACAGACACTCCTTCACAATAAGACCATCAATACTTCAGAAAAGAACAGGTGTTCCTTTACAATAAGAGTCAGGTCTCTCTCTCCCACCAGGCAGTAGTGTTCTACACAGAAAGGTTGAAGCAGAACGAGGTGAATATCCAGCAAGCTTCCTGCCTGGCCCTCAAACATCTCAAAGTGAGAAAACACACACAAACATACACACCATTTATTGGCCTGATACCCCATATAAAGGTCTGAACATTTTTGCGACTCCAACTTTGTATATTTTCTGTGTGTGTGTGTGTGTGTGTGTGTGTGTGTGTCTGTGTGTGTGTCAGGCTACAGAGAGTGTTCAGCAGATAGCAGAGTTGTGGAGAAGTGAGAACGAGGATGTCCGCAACGCAGCCAGAGAGACTGTTCTCTCCTTTGGTACATCCATCCATCCATCCATCCATCATATATATATATATATATATACAGTGCTTAACAAATGTATTAGACCACCATGTCACAGCTGCACTTAATTAACAGCACTGGTAATTACCTAAAATCTTTTATGTTTTATGTTTGATAAAACAAACTTATACACCAGTATGTAGATGCTCTTTAAGCTCTCTACATTCAATGCTAAAATATAATTATCATTTTTATTTATTTTAAGGTGAATTCAGTTTGGACTTCCTCATTCCTGTTCAAAATGGTAAAACAAAGCACTTCATAATGCTGGATAGTCTCTAAGACAAATAGGGAAAGACATAAAGTGTTCTCACAGTGTGGTCGAATATGCTTTGGAGTCAATTGCCGAGACTGGTACTTACAAAATGTGCCAAGGAAGAGGCAGGAAACGAAAGTTAACTGAAGCAGATGTCAGACACCTTAAGATTTTACTAGAGACAGAAGGAAGACAGACCACTGCTGATCTTCAGGCAGAGATTAATGCTTCTATATCAGAGTCAGAGAAAGTCTCCAGAATGACCATAAGCAGACAATTGATGAAACAAGGCTTAACAGGAAGAATAGCTGCGAAGAAGCCATTATTGAGGCCTGCAAATATACAGAAATGCCTCAGATATGCCAGGGAGCACAAACACTGGACTGTTGATGACTGCAAGAAGGTAATCTGGATGGACAATTCCAAGTTTGAACTCTTCGGTCAGCATTGTCGTGTTAATGTCCACAGAAAAGCTGGAGAATGTTTTTATATCAGGTGCGTTACACCCACAGTGAAACGCAGTGGGGAGTCCATTGTGGTATGGAGCTCCATTTGTGGAAATGTTGTGGGTAAATTAGTGAAAAGTATCATGAACAAGAATGTCTACCACAACATCTTAGTGCATTATGGAATCCCTTCTGGACTGAATCTGATTGGTCGTGGATTCATATACCAACAAGACAATTACCCGAAGCATACCTGTACGTCAATTCTGTGCAGAGAATGAATCTGGAGCACTGGAACTGATGCACTGGCCAAGTCAAAGTCTGGATTTGAATCCTATTGAACAAATGTGTGATTTAGTAGATTTAAATATTGATCACACAAAAGTCACAAAAGTCTGTGGGAACAGCTTGAAACTATTTGGAACTCAATTACAAAAGAGACATATAGTACATAAAACAACGCCAGCAAGAATGCAAGCTGTTATCAAGGGCAAAGGAGGCCATACAAAATATTAAGGTTTTTGGTTATTACGTGTGAAAAAGGACAATTTAGTTGTTTCAGTTTATTTGCCAAATAAACAAATAGCATTTTTACTTTTAAATAAGTTATGGAAAGATTTGGATAATATCTATGTTTTCTCATTTTGGTCTAACAAATTTGTGAAGCACTGTATATATATAATAGTTTAATCAACATCCATATGTCCATCTAGTTAATTCATGTTACCCCTCCATGGTCTCATTGCTCTCTCTGAATCTCTTTCCCCTCTTCTCTCCCCCTCTTTCTCCCCTCCCTAGGGAAGAAGGGTTACTCAGGCTTTCAGAAGATGGACCAGCTCAACATAGAACTACAGGATGAGGCGTACCAGAACCAGTACACCCAGATAACGATACTATAGAGCACGACCACCCAGACCACCATACTATATAACAAGCATAACCATGATTACATAATTATAGACCTCAAATAAACCACATCACGGTATTAAAGAAATAGAAGGAACCAGATGAAAATACTAAAATACCAAACAACCAAATCGCCTCATCAAAGAACAACGCCAGGAAACTCTTGTCGCTCTCTGTCCTTATGTGCTAAATGCTGCCCTCTGCCAGTAACACAGTAGAACAGCAGCCTGGGACTCTGGAGAAGAGGTGTTTGATACAGGGAGTATATTTTCCCTCATGGTGTATATTCAGGGTTTTATGAATCACATTTCTTTGGTGAAAAGACCAAAAGGAAAGGGAAATAATAAATGAAGGAGGGTAAGAGTAACAAATGAAGGATCTTTCTCTGAAATGCAACGGCAAGGAAAGTATGGAAGGTAGGAAGTAACAGAGTTGGGAGGAAATTAAGCCAGCTCGGAATCTTCACACGGGCATGTGAAGTTCCCGACCAGGAGTGCAATGTGACAGGAAGTGACCTCACTGCATCTTTTCATACCCAATAGGCAGGAAAGGTACCGTCTCTCGTTTGTAAATCTGAAAACTGACTATGTATAGTGACCTGCCTGTTATTCTACTTGGATATAAATATTTGAAATGTTTTTACAATATTTTTCAAGCATAAAAATTAAAAACATACATGTTGACTTTTGAGCTTAATACATGCATTACATACATTCCTGGTGTGGAAGAGTTGGAAGACATCATCCAAACCAGGAGCCAGCTACATCTTTACCAGTCACAAATACACAAAAACTGTTTTCCTAACCCTTCCTTCCTATTTGCGGGGCCAGGAAGAGATCCTTTCCGTGGATCTCAACATGTTACCTTGTGAAATTGGACTCAAAAATACCAGCGTCAGACAAAGTACTACTGACCCATGAGGTTCCTATGGGACATCTTCTAATGGGCCCTTTCTGATCAGGACTTGCATGCCCCAGAATGTTTGATTGTGGCAGCAGTGATAGACTTGGATTACCCAACATAGCCCAGTACCCTGTACACAGCCCTGACACGTCATCAACACAAAACTACTGACAAATGTTAGATATCTCAACAGTCTCGCAAAGAATAAGACATAGGCAGATTATAATTTGAGACTTTATATTTGACACTTGTGAGTTTAAGACTTAATACCTCAGGAGGACCCTGTACGAAACAACCAATATTTGAACCAAACGAAAGCTACAGCGCACATTTAAACCAGACAAAATCCTTTTTTTTCATTTTGAGAGGAAGAAACTTTATTTAAATTAAAAACAAACCAATAGAGCAGTAGAACACAGAACCGACAGTAGGCCCGTACAGCCTCCAGCCTAGCAGGCCACACCACTGGAGAAATACAACACAGCTCTGACCTCCTGCAGCTGGTCTCACACACACACACACACACACACAGTTTGTTTACCCTTTGGAAATCATCAGCATGTGAATTAAAACGGTGAGGAAAGCGCAGCGCCAGCAGAAGCAGCAGAGCTCCAGAGGGTCTGGGGGTCGAAGGTGAGGAAGAAGAGGATGAGACCATGAGCTCCTGCTGCATGTTTGTGTGTACGTGTGTGTACGTGTGTGTGTGTGTGTGTGTGTGTGTGTGTGTGTTGGGGGGGAGGGGTCACCGAGTGATCTTTGATTGTCCACTTCTCTCCCTCTCACACCTTGAGGACAGAGGGATTGGGGTTCGCTGGATATGATAGTGTCGCCATCGCAACTGTCCCAAGAGTATCAAATCCACCTCATCAAACAGCTTCTGTGGAGCCAGTCCAGACAACATGGCCGCCGAGGAACGCAGTGACCTCTCCCTTCTGGTTCTTCTGGTTTAGAGCAGGAAGCTGGAAGTCCTAGCAGCCAGGACGACGACCAGAACCCTGGAGAGGTTCATGTATAGACCGGGACCCCGAAAAACATGTAGATTAATCCCCTCCTCCGTGCATCACACCAGCTCTTTTGAAGTCCCACAGAAATCCTCCACCTTCCCACAGCATCATCTTACAGCATGGCAGTAGTGCGTCCCTTAACTCCACCCCCCCCCCCACCCACCCCCACCCCCAGTTCCCCAGGTGCACACAAACACCGCCCCTCACCCAGTAACCCCACCCACCGTGTGCATGAGTCCCAAACCCATCAGCTCCGCCCACATCGCAGCTCCCTTTCACAGCACGGCGGCGGCGAAGGCGGCGCCCCAGGGCAGCCTCCTGTCCTCTGTCTGTCCGGTCCGGTGCAGAGCTCATCGAGTCCCCGGCCCTCCCACCGCCGCCCCTCTAGGTGGCGCCGATGGCGGGATGGTGGCCGGCGTGGGGCATGGCCGCGTCCTGGCAGTGGTACAGGAAGCAGTTCCCCCAGCAGCTGTAGCAGATGAGGAAGAGGGCGGCGAGGAAGACGAGGGCACAGATGGTGCAGGGCTTCCGCTCCAGCAGGAAGCTGAGCAGGTAGAAGCCCATGAACACCGAGTGGTTGAACCACAGCGCCGGGTTCAGCGGCTTGGGGATCAGCAGCACCGGCAGCAGCCACTGGAGGCAGTACATTGTGGGCGAGGAGGAGCGGGAGGCGATGCCTAGAGGGAGTGCTGTCCAGCGGCGCGGGGCGACGTCAGGTGGGAGTCTCTAGCCGGGTACTTCCTGTCAGGGGGGCCCTGCGGAACAGAGAGGGAGGCAGTGAGCAGGGGGCTCCGGTGGACACGTGTCCCCTCGTTCCCTGTTCCCCATAGAGTGAACGCTGCGCAGTGCGCTGTCGGGGAACGGGTGACAAGAATTCGGATACCAATTGTGCGCCGGAAATCGTTACGCGCCGTGTGCTTGGGACGCAGAGACAAGCCGACACGTGTTGAGATCAACCCAGAGTCCAGCCAAACCGTACCGGAGCATGTACAGCAGACCACCGTGCGTGCCGGCCTCCGCGGGCCCCGGGCCGAGCACTTGCTTTGTGAGCGTGCGTGTGGAATTGGGGCGCCTTTGTCACACAAAGCACGGCTCAGCATGACAGTGTCACATCGAGTCGCATTTCCTGGGGTGCAGGGAAACATTTTAAAAAAAGGGGAAGCAAGCGGAAAGGTTGCGGGAAGTGTGTTCCTTGAGCATGGCTCGGTACGACTGGACTACTAAAAGAAAAGGTCCGGCAGAGCCTGCGCCCACACTACGCACCGCACTGCTTACCACGAGTTGGACGGGTCAACCTTGGCTCATTTGCATCAAGAACCATAGTGTGGAAATGCTACAAACAGGATCCAGCTTAATTTTGTTATGTTACCGTGTGAAGCAGGAACTGCTGTTTTGTCTCTTGACACACAGTGAGGTGAAGCACACACTTAAACCCGAAGCAGTGAGCTGCCTGCAACAGCAGCGCTCGGGGATCAGTGAGGGGTTAGGTGCCTTGCTCAAGGGCACTTCAGCCGTTAGCACTGGTCGGGGTTCGAACCGGCCACCCTCCGGTTCCGGCTTGCATCTCAGGGTCCTGAAACGCTTGCATCAGGGTATCTTATCTTATTAAATTGATCAGGTGTTGAGGTGATATTGAGGTGATGGGGCAGCCGCGGCCTACTGGTTAGGGCTTCGGATTTGTAACCGGAGGGTGGCCGGTTCGAACCCCGACCAGTGCTAACGGCTGAAGTGCCCTTGAGCAAGGCACCTAACCCCTCACTGATCCCCGAGCGCTGCTGTTGCAGGCAGCTCACTGCTTCGGGTTTAAGTGTGTGCTTCACCTCACTGTGTGCTGAGTGTATTCCACTAATTCACGATTAGGTTAAATGCAGAAGACCAAATTTCCCTCGCGGTATCAAATGAGTAATTCTTCTATTACTGGAAAACCTTAATAGGCTAAAAACTCTTTAATCCTGCATCATTTGAATTGAATCATTTTGGTTCAATCAGTGCATCTCTTCTCTGGGTCATAGAATCATGCCTGTCAATAACATATCAATAAGCTCCACCACAGGTGCTTCAAGGCAACACTTCTCAATGGCAGAGAAACTCAAGAGTGCAACTTATGTCAGCACAATAGCCCATGATGCATAGGTGTTTTTTTTTTTATTGTCACCGAGTTCATCCAATAGGACTTACGTCGCAACACCTCACAATGAATAATGAATGGTGATATGATTGGTCATCATGGAGCCACATTGTGGTGGTTGGAATCGCCACTGCGTTTCTCATGTGAGACGTTTTCATCAGCCTAGGTTACGAAATAGGTTCGCAGAGTTTAGACTTTAAGACACACCAACTGTGGTGCGTATATTCAGCGTCGTACATTGATTTTAACAGCAACTGGAACAGCTCAACAAACCCTTGAGGTCACACAGGCCGGCTGCTGTAACGCACTGCACGGCATCACCCGCGCGAGTATAGTTGTTCCGGCTTGCATCAGGGTATCTTATCTTATTAAATTGATCAGAATGGGAATGCACTCACTGGTTAAACCAGTTAATCTAATACGCACTTTAAAGCCATGTCGTCTCATAAAAAGGTTTGCCAGCGGACTGAGCTTCGAACACAGGGGTCGACGGGGATTGAGCTCCAGACTAAGGGCCGTGTTGAGTGTTGCTCACAGCTGTTAGCATAGACGACATGCTACATGACGAGCTAACGTTAGCAAACAGTCTATCGCTTTCATAGAAATCCGCTACGGTAGCCATCGACGTATAACAACCATACATATATAGACATCTATATATGTATAAAGTCACAACCAACCTTGGACTCAACCCAATTACTGTTATGTCTTTAGGAGGCTAATGTTTCATAGCAAGTTAGCAGTTAGCTGAATCAGAGGAAACCAAAGGCGTTGAGCCGACGCCGCTGTGGCAAGAAATAAAAGTAAACTAGCAACCGCATCGATAAAGATGGTCTCGTCGAGCCGTACTGTGTGCTACGTTGAGTTTCAATGGGAAAGAGTGTGTTATAAGAGAGATAAATGCGAGCAGACCTGACATGTTGCGGCTAACTCTCCGAGTTGCGTAGCTGGCGTTTCAGGACCCTGAGATTTAGTAGACAAAAAAGATGCCTAAGGAAAATGCAGTGTGTGTGTGTGTGTGTGTGTGTGTGTGTGTGTGTGTGTGTGTGTGTGTGTGTGTGTGTGTGTGTGTGTGTGTGTGTGTGTGTGTGTGTGTGTGTGTGTCTCTCCGTTCTCGTGTGAGTTATTCTCGTGTATTTTTTCTGTTACATTTTAACACATTCAATTCAAGTTCAAAGTTTTATTGGTCACATGTTTTGTAAAAAGGAGCATTCTTTACATACACTGAAATTAAAAAATAAAGCAAAGCAATAAAGTAAAGCAATCGGTCACTGTGCAAAACTAGGACTTTTATAAATAGTAATTACTTTATTATAAAAAACAGGCATCTACCAAAAGTAATGCTATAAAAATAGTTGATAAAAGATATAGTAGGCTATAAAAAAATACTGTTAAAAGTGCAGGTGTTATTTGTTTGTTTGTGCCAAAGTCCATAAGTGCAAAATGTGCCAATTTAAAGTCCATTCTGGTTGAGAAGTCTACGTTTACATGCAGCAAGAAATTCGAATTTCTAATCGTATGAGACATCGTTTGGACTTTTAAAGTGCATGTAAACACCTTAATCCGACCTACTTCGGACATCTCAAAATCGGATAACACCTAATTCGTTCATAGTCGGACTTTTAACTGCATGTATACTCAGCAATCGGTTCTGAATCGGATTTTGCATTCTGCGCATGGCGATGCGCATGCGCAGAGCGCCACATAGCGTCCGGAGTCAGTCAGTCAGTACGTTTACATGCAGCAAGAAATTCGAATTTCTGATCGGATCAGATAATGACATGCGTAAGACCGGATCACTTGTCCGAGTATACATGCCGTTCAGAGAATCGGATTAACAGCCAGAGCATGGGCTGAATCTGGACGCTATGTGGCGCTGCGCATGTGCAGAATGGCACTGCGCGTGCGCAGAATGCAAAATCCGATTCAGATCCGATTGCTGAGTATACATGCCGTTAAAAGTCCGACTATGATCGAATTATCCAGGTGTAGTTATCCGATTTTAGATGTCCGAAATAGGTCCGAAGTAGGTCCGAAGTAGGTCGGATTAAGGTGTTTACATGCACTTAAAAAGTCAGAACGATGTCTTATACGATTAGAAATTCGAATTTCTGATCGGATCAGATAATAGGCGAGTTTCAGATGAGGCATGCGGCTTCGTTTGCCATGCTTCAGAATGCATTCTGGGATGAAAACGTCAGAAATACCTCTGATGAACATCCGATGCGACGATTCACCTGGCTTTCAAAACTCGCGTGGTTTCAGGAAAACAACTTCCGCCTGCTTTTCTGGGCATGTTCTCTCGAGCAAGTGCGGACATAAGACACTCCCCTCAACATCCTCTCAACTTTGCCCTGGTTGGTTGGAATACCGACATTAAATTATCCACGTCAGAAGTGACGTTACACCTTTCAGAGAGGCGTGTCTGGTGCCCTCTCCCAAACTATGCATATTAAAAAGAGATGATTTTGTGAACTTTCACTTCATCACTCATCATGCATTTTTTATTTTATTTATTTTATTTACACATTTCTCCACATAGCCAAGCCATTGTGCATGCAGAAAATTCATCGCATTTGCTCCTCAGCCTGCATCAATAAGGGGATATACAATGCCTCGAACTCGTCTGCTACGAAGAACGGAAGTTGTTGACGAGAAGTTCACCTGTGTACGCCTTGACCAGACGGGAACTTGACGTGATTATGACGAGTTCCGCCGGATCTTCTCAAGTCTCGTTGCAACAAATGCGCAAATGCAAACGATCTAAAACTCGCCTAATGATATGCGTAAGACCGGATCACTTGTCCGAGTATACATGCCGTTGGTCGGACAAGATGGCGACCGAGGCAGTCGCAAGTTTCTGTTGCTGAGCAATGTTTTGGACTTCTATCCCTTGCCTTCACTTTTCATCTCCTATGTTGCTGTAAATACCAACGTTCAATGTGTTTACAGTCTCCCTGCCTTACAAACACTCATACCTCAGCTAATACTGTGTTAACTGCCCTGTCTGCCGGCCAGAGCGCACAGACACAGCTAGGCTAAAAACAGCTACTTTGCTTTTGTGTGTGTGAAGCCTCAACCTACTCTACATGATGCCAAATGAACCAGGAAAGAAGCGCAAATAGAAAGAAGCTTCTGTCCACAAAGAAGGTATGGTGTTTGGAGTACCTCTAAATATGCACAAGACACCAGCTAGCTCTTCAGCTACTACTGCATCTACCGCTGCCACCTCAGCCAGCACCGAGCACGATTACGCAGTGTCGGAAACTCACGTCTGTAACCAAGATGCTGATCTTGTACCTCTGCCAGTTTCTGCCCCTGATACGCCGGTTAAGCCAAAAGAAAAAAGACAAAAACCTGAGTTATCTTTAGCGGACTTACAGAACAATATTGTCACCGCTATTAATGAGCGTGCAGACAACCTGGAGGGCATGATCACCAGGAACGCAGTTTGCATTGAAGACCTGAAGAAATCCATTGAATTCACCCTTGCAGAAGTTGAGTCACTTAAGACTGATATGAAGCAAGTCAAAACTGCCAGTGAAAAATACGAGCAGCAAATAGCAGATCTGCAACTTAAACTCAATGAAACTGAAAGGTACGGACGGAGATGGAACCTCAGACTCCACGGTGTCCCTGTCTCAGCAGAAAATTGCAGATGACATTGATATTGTTCACCGCCTAGGAAGATACCACCAGGGGGCCCCAAATAGGCCCAGGACCACTATCATCTGCTTCACAAGTAGATCTACAAGAGACCTTCTGTGGAGGGCGGCAATGAAGAGTGAGTACCTCAAGAACAACAAGCTGAGGTTTGCTGAAGATTTAACGGCTGATGACAAAGCATTACGAAACAAGCTGTGGCCCATAATTGAAGCTGCAAAGAAAGAAGGAAAGCGGGCACATTTTGCAGGTACCCGTGTCATCATTGATGGAAAGGAGGTACGTCCAGAGCAACTTGCTCATTCCCAGATGGTCACAGCATCTACTGGTGCGGCTTCCCACACTTAACTGAGAGGAACTACTTTTTGTTTTATCCACGTATCTTAAACTGTTTTCTGTGGACCTCACCCTTTACTGCACTTCACACGTGGAACTGTTCATGTTTCCTCCAAGAGGTCTGCTGAGGGTTGCTGAAGACCTTTCTTTAAGTTCAAGACAATATTATATAGACAGTGGCTTATTATTATAGTGATGAGGACAAGCAAGGGGAAAGAGAAAGAGGAGGGAGTACATGGTCTATTTTCTATATTTGAACATTTTAACTCTTTCTACTTTCTCACCCTTCTTACTGCTTAATTATTATTACTATTTTTCTCTTTTTCTATAAGAGAGGAATTATTAATGCCACTTTTTGCAGGTTTTTTCTACCTCATGTGAAGATTGTTTAACACTGGATTATACAGTATTATTGTTCTATTTTATTAAGGGATGGTTATAGTTCTCTACTTCTCTAGTATCTGAAACTTATTTTTATAGTACTTGTTTGTAGTACTTCTTTGTTACAGTCTTTCTCTGTTCTTTCTCTCCACGCCAGGGGGCTGAGACAGAATGTCAAACGAAAAGCTTTATTCTTATTTGTAAAGCAGCAAAAAACTGACTTTTCTTTTTTTCAAGAGACACATTCAGTTAAGAATGATGCACAGCTGTGGAAAGCCCAGTGGGGCAACGATATTTGGTTATCACATGGTGCAGAAAGAGCAGCGGGTGCTGCTATTTTGAAGAACTCTTTTAATGGGGACATTTTACATTCTGAAGGTGACCCTAAGGGCCATTTCTTTATTTTGATTATTAACATCAACGGTACTGTAATCTTGCTTGCTAATTTGTATGGTTATAACTCAAAGTGTGAAAATGATACTTTGCTTGATTTTTTAGAATCACGCTTCTTACATTGGCTTTCTAAATATCCAAACATAATGATAGTGATGGGTGGGGACTTTAATATTGCTCTGGATGGTCTTCTAGATTGGTGGCCTCCACGACCCAATTATTCCACGGCCTCTAATTTGATTCAATTTATGCATAAATTCAACCTAATTGATATATGGAGAGAAAAAAACCCTGGTGTGAGTTCATATACTTGGTCCAATAAAGCACTTACTAGCTTATCACGCATAGACTTTTGGTTGGTTTCCAATTGTTTTAATAGCAATCTTATCACTGTCAATATCCTCACTACTCCTTTAACTGACCACAAGGCAATCTCTATTTAAATCTCTCTAAATCCCACTACTCACCATAGATGTTCATATTGGAAACTGAACAGCTCTTTTACAACATGAGACTGTATCTAAAACTGTCCACTCATTAATTGAACTTTTTTGGCAGAAATCTTTAATAGAAAATATTTTTTGTCGGAATTGGGAACTTTTAAAATTTGAATTATCTAAATTCTTAAGGTCATATGGAAGTTTGATTGCTAAGGCCAAAAAAGCTGAAGAAGAAAATCTAATTTCAGAAATAACTTCATTAACACAAAAAACTCCTGGTAATCTAATTGAAAGTGAACGTCAACGTTTAACTTGTTTGCAATACAAACTAGATGACGTCTATAGACTGAAGGCTGAGGGGGCCTTTGTGAGGAGCAGGAGGAGATGGCTGGAGGAAGGGGAGCAGAATACTGCTTATTTTTTTCGACTTGAGAAATTTCATGCTAAAAATAACACAATACAAAAACTAAATATTGATGATGACATAACTGATGACCCTCGGAAGATAGCTAGATATTGTTCAGATTTTTATGCCAACTTATATGAATCAAAATATAATGAAGATTCTACCTCTCAATTTTTAGGGTCTCTTACAGAAACTAAATTAATTGACACTGATTTGAAAGAATCTTGTGACAAACCTCTAACACTACAAGAAGTTATAGCTGCTATTGAACATCTCAAGCCTATTAAATCTCCAGGCACAGATGGCATTACTTCTGAATTCTATAAAGCTTTCTGTAAACAGCTTGCACCCTTCCTCCTCGCTCTCTTCTCAGAATGTATGCGCAATGAATCCTTTCCCCCAACCTTAACTCAAGGCCTCATAACTCTCATACCAAAACCTACAAAAGATTTACTCTCATTGACAACTGGCGCCCAATCTGCTTACTTAATAATGATTACAAAATATTTGCATTAATATTTGCTGAAAGAATTAAATTCGTCTTGGACTATATAATTGACGAGACTCAATCCGGCTTCATGAGAAATAGACATATCTCCAACAATATCAGATTAGTACTTGATTTAATTGACTATTCAGATTTGTGTGTTGATGAAAGTTTCATTCTCTTTTTGGATTTTTACAAGGCCTTTGACACAATCGAACATAAATTTATATTCCGTGCCTTAGAAAAATTTGGTTTTGGGGTCAGGCAGGGATGTCCCATATCGCCTTATCTCTTTTTGCTCTGTACTCAGCTACTCACTGTCTCCTTAAAGCTTAGTCCACTAAAAAGTATCTCAATGGCAGACAATGAAGTTATCATCAGCCAACTGGCTGATGATACAACTTTATTTTTAAAAGATCTCTCTCAGATACCTTTATCACTTGATCTGATAAATACTTTCTCTGCTGCTTCTGGACTTTGCCTGAACATGAAGAAATGTGAACTGCTTGCTATAAAACACTGTGACATCCCTTCTATATGTAACATCTATATGTAACATTCCTGTAAAAGACTGTTACTTACTTAGGCATTGTTATCTCCAAAGATGGAGAAGCCAGATGCAATTTGAATTTTGACCCAATTATTTCCAAAACCCAGAAAAAATTGACCCAATGGCTGCAGAGAGATTTGTCAATGAGAGGCAGAGTTCTGTTAACCAAAGCTGAAGGAATATCCCGTCTCACATATGCTGCTTTATCTCTCGATGTCAACCAAAAGGTCTCCAAAAATATTGACAAGATGCTTTTTAACTTTGTATGGAGGAACAAAACACATTACATTAGAAAATCTGTAATAATTAACTCTTATGATAAGGGTGGCCTTAACTTTTTGGACTTTTACACTTTAAATAATACATTCAAAATAAATTGGCTGAAACAATTATTTAAGAACCCTTCTTCAATCTGGAACTTCATACCAAATTTTATTTTCTCTAAATTAGGAGGCCTAAATTTCCTTTTATTCTGTAATTACAATGTGGAAAAAGTCCCCTCTAAACTATAGAACTTTCATAAGCAGATGCTCCTTTCTTGGTCTCTAATTTACAAACATAATTTTTCTCCACACAGATACTACATATGGAATAATAAAGACATCGTATATATAAACAAATCCTTATTTTACCCTTTTTGGTTTGCTCATAACATACTTCTAGTTTGTCAACTATTTAATTCAAATGGTTCTTTACTGTCATATCAAGAATTCGTCCTAAAATATCACATCATTATTCCTATTAGAGAATTTAATATTGTTGTAAATGCAATCCTTGCTGGAGTAATTATGTTATTTAAAAGCACAACACAACAGGTTCCAACATTATTACACACTGATCCAATCAAACTTGAAATTGGTCAAATTTGTTTCTCCTCAACGCGAAATAATAACCATCGTATACGCTCGTTATTCCAGAAAGAGGTTGTATCTATTCCATATGTGGTGGCTCATTGGAACAATTTTATTACTGACCTTGACTGGGGAAAGATTTGGAGCATGCCTCCTAGATATATGATAAATAACAAAGTAAAAGAAGTATCCTACAAAATAATTCACAGGTTTTATCCTTCTAAAGTTTTTTTTACAACGCTTTAATAAAGATATAGATGTAAACTGCTCTTTTTGTGAAGGTCACCCTGAGGATGTCTTTCATCTATTTTGGTCTTGCCCCTTTTCTACCAAATTACGGGAAGATATTTGCAACCTGATTTCTACATGTATCGAACCACATTTTTCCTTTTGTTTTGAACATGTATTGTTTGGCTTCACTGACTTTCCATCTGCAAAAAAAAACAATTTTATATTATTAACCTTTTAATACATTTAGTCAAATGGCATATCCACAAATGCCGATACACTAATCAGAAACCACTAATTTCCATCTTTAAAAATGAGTTCAAACAATACGTTAAAACCATCAAGCATTCCACTAACCTGAAAGCCATCAAGACTCTGGAACTATGTGCTCTCTTTAATGTTTTTGCATAAAATGCTATTCTGACACTCAACCTCTGTAATGTTTGTATCCCCCTTGCGTTTGTTATTGCACTGTTTTCTCTTTGATTGTACTGTTGCTATATTTCTTAATAAAGTTTGGAGAAAAAAAGAAAAAAAAAAACATGCCGTTCAGAGAATCGGATTAACAGCCGGAGCATGGGCAGACTCTGGACGCTATGTGGCGCTGCGCATGTGCAGAACGGCACTGCGCATGCGCAGTGAGACCAAGAACATGCCGTTAAAAGTCAGACTATGAACGAATTATCCAGGTGTTGTTATCCGATTTTGAGATGTCCGAAGTAGGTCGGATTAAGGTGTTTACATGCACTTAAAAAGTCCGAACGATGTCTTATACGATTAGAAATTCGAATTTCTTGCTGCATGTAAACGTACTGATTCATGCTCCGGCTGTTAATCCGATTCTCTGAACGGCATGTATACTCGGACAAGTGATCCGGTCTTACGCATGTCTCTACGTTTACATGCAGCAAGAAATTCGAATTTCTGATCGGATCAGATAATGACATGCGTAAGATCGGATCACTTGTCCGAGTATACATGCCGTTCAGAGAATCGGATTAACAGCCGAAACCTGTGGTGATTTGTATTCAGGAGACCTGGTTGAAATCACACCTGCAATTTGTCATTAAGGGCTATAGTGCGATTAGGTATGACAGGGGTAATGAAAGAGGCGGTGGATGCGTAACATTCATCAAAGAAGGCATTCCTTATAAGTGTATTAAAGTAAGCGGGGAACATGAATGTATTGTCACAGAGATTTTTAATGGTTCTAAGGAAACCTACAGTATACCATCATCAACTATTATAACCCATGCAAAGCCTTAACAGGTGATCTCCTAAATAGTATTACTAAGAGGAGCCACACAGAGATCTGGTGTGGCGATTTTAATGCCCACAATAGCTTGTGGGGTAGCAAGCATACAGATATGAACGGCATGGTGGTTGAAGAAGTAATTACTGACAGAATGCTATTGTGTGTAAATGATGGCTCTGGCACTAGACTCAATATCCTTAAGAATGAAACCTCATGCATTGACTTAACCTTAGTTGACAGAAGATTAGCTTACAGATGTCAATGGTGCACTGACCAAACAACTACTATTGGCAGTGATCATTTCCCTATATGGTGTAAAGTGGATGTTGAAATTAGGACTGATCCAAATTATGTTTACCATAAGTGGTTTTTTTGGAAGGCTAATGTAACCAGGTTGAAATTGTACTTTTGTTTTTATTGTGAAATTTCACCAAAATCCTGATTTTATATTGAAGGAAATCAGTTTTTGTTTATTTTTTGTCTTATTATGTAGTTTGGTTGGGAGACGTTAAATTAGTACTGTCTCTTTAAGAGTTTGCCGTCAGATTGATCCAGACACCTGGACGCTCTCAGTCTACACTGAGCCCACTGAGAGCAGGTACAATGTGTTTTCTCTCTTTATAGTTATGCGTTATTTTGGTGTTAAATATATTATAAATATGATTAAAATACTTGTATGGAGGTAAATGAAGACTGTGAGCGGTCTGTGGTGCGTTTAGCCAAGAGAACTTGATTGTTTAGAACTTAGATTAATAGTTGGCACACGTGTTCAGTTAGCTCTCCTCACGCCACATTCATGTGTGTATGTGTATGTGTGCTTGCTAACAGGGGCCTGCTATGTCATGTGAACCGCCATGTCACAGTCCATTTTCATTTTGTTCATCGTGCAGGTATGGGGACTTTGTTATTTGCATTGCTGTATTTATTTCTATGTTTTATATTCAATTGGTTGATTTTCATTTGATTTAAAGTATGAATGTTTGAGTCTACGCTGAGCCCACTGAGAGCAGGGGCCTGCTATGTCACGTGAACCGCCAAGTCACAGTCCATTTTCATTTTGTTCATCGTGCAGATGCATCCATGCAGTTTGACTGTCTAATAAATATCCAGTGGATATCACAACCTGAGTCCTTCTTCTACCATCTGAGAACACAACGCAGAGATACTACGAAGAGGTTAACGGATGTGCTAAAGAAAAGACACACCCGTTACACTAACTGGGAGGAATTCCAGAACATGTCTACAGAATTGGCTGAACATGCACCAGGTTCTGAGCAGAATGTAAATGACATGAATGATAGCATAAGCTCATCTCTCTATTTTATAGCAAGTCAGTCTATACCAATGAGTAAAGGGAAAAGTAATATGAAGAATGTTCCCTGGTGGGATGATAAATGTACCAAAGCAATAACGGACCGAAACAAGGCTTTAAAGCTACTACGTAAAACTTTAACCACTGATAATTTACTAGACTATCAAAACAAGAAGGCACTAGCTAGACGTACTATTAAAGAGGCGAAAAGAGAATCCTGGAGAGACTTTTGTTCATCAATAGGTAGAGAAACTTCACTCAATCAAGTATGGATGATGATAAAAAAAGATGACTGGTAGTCACTATTCCTGTCCTAACTGACAGGGATAGGTATTATATTACAGATGTAGATAAAGCTAATATATTGGCTAAAACTTTTGCAGATGTTCATAAAGGTCACCACCTGGAAGACTGCTTCAAAAAAAGGAAAGAGGAAATCTTGAGTATGAATGAGGACCTCCTAACTAAGAGGGAATCAAACAAGTCTAGATCTTGATTTTAGTATGACTGAGCTAAAAATGGCCCTAAAGAACACAGGCTACTCTACTCCAGTGATGGCCTTTGCTATGGCATGTTTAGACAACTCCCTGATGATGTTTTAGAAATTATCCTGGAAATTAAGAAATTTAGAAATGAACCTTTTAACAAAATATGGGAGGAGGGCACAATACCAGCAGCATGGAAAAGATCAACAATTCTCCCATTTCACAAACCTGGTAAAGATAAATGTGATCCAGGTAACTATAGACCAATTTCCCTCACTTCTCACCTGGGCAAACTTATGGAAAAAATGGTTGTGGCTAGACTGAACTACTATCTGGAATATAATAATCTACTCCATGGCTATCAAACTGGATTTAGAAAAAAAAGATCAACTACTGATGCACTGGTTAAACAATGAAATTGAGAAAACGCTGACTATGAAGGAAACAATGGTGGCAATCTTCCTACATATCAAAAAAGCATATGACACAATGTGGAGAGAAGGACTCTTAATCAAACTAAATAAAATGGGCATTGAAGGGAAGATGTACAACTATATCTTAAATTTCCTGTTGCAGCGCACACTGAGGGTTAGGGTTGGCGAGGCCCTATCAAATGAATTCTCTGTGGAAGGGGGAATTCACACAGGGTAGTGTGATTAGCCCAATTTTGTTTAATATGATGATTAATTATATTTTTGAGAAACTGAACAAAATGAATAATGGCTTACTGTATGCAGATGATGCTGTCATCTGGAGGAGGGGGAATAATATCCCGTACATCACTAAAATAATACAGAAGGAACTGCATATTCTAGAACAGTGGGGAATGGAGTGGGGTTCTATGTTTTCTGTTCCTTGTGACATACTTCACAAGGAAGAAGGTGTCAGAAACCTATGAAATTTTGCTTTATGACCAGCCACCCAAAAGAGGAGATGGCTTCAAGTACCTGGGTCTTTGGTTGGACAATAAACTCACCTGGAAACGACATATTGAGTATGTAGAAACAAAATGCAAAAAGGTTCTGAACCTAATGCGTATGGTCTCTGGTCTCTGTTGGGATGCAGATAGACAATCTTTACTCAATATCTATATAGCTCTGATAAGGTGAAATATTGATTATGGTTGCATAGTTTATGGATCTGCCTGTAAACATCCCTCATGAAACTTGAAAGAGTACACTCAAGGGCCCTGAGAATAGCCCTGGGTGCCATTAAGACAACTCCCATCAGTGCCCTACAAGTGGAGGCAGAGGAAACTCCTATTCAGCTGCGTTTTGAAAAATTGGCACTGACCTATTGGGTCAGACTACAGTGTAGCACTGACAATCCAGCCATGTCAGTGCTCAAAGACTGTTGGGAATATTATAAAGAAGGAAAGGGATTTGGGTGGACCATTGAAGAGGATGCAAGCGTGTTTGGTTTAAAAAGCCTTAAATTTAACTCTGCATTGGATATGAGTAATGTACCCCCATGGATCCTTCCTGCCCCAGATGTTAACACAGAGCTACTGAAAGTGAAGGAAGACCACCCTAATGATAAAGAATTTGCAATACATTGTAAAGTTTATTTGAATTCTGCATTTTATGGGTACCTACAGATATTTACAGATGGCTCAAAAAACCCTCAAACTGGCCAGTGTAGTATTGGAATCTATATACCTGAATTCCAAAGGACGTATGGATACCGACTGAATAACATCTTATCTATATATTCAGTAGAACTAACTGCTATAATCACTGTCACTGCATTGAGATGGATTGAAGAAGTCAAGCCTTTTAAATCAGTCATTTGCACAGATTCACTCTCAGTATTGCAAAGCTTTATCTCTGGAAAAGCAGTAAGAGATGACTTGGTTATTGAAACGAGGCAGCTATTGGCTCAAATCAGTAATCTGGGGCTCATTGTCCAATTTTGCTGGGTGCCAGCTCATAAGGGCCTCAAGGGTAACGAAACCGCAGATAAAGCTGCCAAGGACGCATTAGGCCACCAATGTATCTCAATCCATGTTCCACTAGGAAAAGGGGAAGCTAAATCTTATATCAAGACAGAAATCATGAATAGGTGGCAGGATGAATGAGAGTCAGACCCAAAGGGCAGGAAATACTTTAATGTGCAACAGCAGGTTGGGGGCAGAAGAATTACATCAGTGGGGCTTGGAAGAAGGGAGGAAGTTGTATACACAAGGCTGAGATTAGGGCACGCTGTCAATGCCACATTACATGTGTTGGGCAAATCTGATGGGCTTTGCACCGAATGCCAAGTCAGAGAAGATGTAGAGCACATTCTTTTTCACTGCAGGAAACACACTGACCACAGGTCACACTGGAGAGAACAGGGAGGAGATGATGATATCCAAAACATCTTGAAGGAAGAGGGAATGCAAGGCAATGGAATTAAAGGTCTTATGAGGTACTTAAATGATACAGAATTGATGAGCAGAATATAGGCTGTTTCACATTTCTTTCTTTATTTATTTTTTTTATTTATTTATATGTTTGTTTTTTTTTTGGCTTGACTTGACTTGATCATATCACACACTCCTGTGCAGTAGGTGGCGATATACAATCCTATATTGTCAACCGCCATTAACTAAAAGAAGAAGAAGAAGAAGAAGAAGAAGAAGAAGAAGAAGGATTAACAGCCGGAGCGTGGCTGACTCCGGACGCTATGTGGTGATGCACATGTGCAGAATGCAAAATCCGATTCAGATACGATCGCTGAGTATACATGCCGTTAAAAGTCAGACTATGAATGAATTATACTGCCTGCGGGAAAAAGCTCTTCCTCAGTCTCTCAGTCCAGGGGGCTCATTTATCAACCAGATTTGTGCGTACGCAGTGCGTACGAACATTCCCACGCAAAGTATGGGATTTATCAACTTGTACTTGTGCGTAGGAACGTGCGTACATTTAACAAACAGTGATAGAACTGTATTTTCAATAAATTCAACTGAAATTTTAATTTATTTGCTACGGATTTCTAATTGGAAATACAGGATTGGTGGTACTCCTGCCGGGCATTTCTGCCTGACGCACCTCCTCCGGCGCCTTTGGAATGCTTGTGTACCCTGAACACTTTGGGCCTAACTGGGTCATCAGCTGGGGACCACCGGTCATTGATGTTTTGCTCCTTTAACCCCAGGACATCGACCGGTGGCGGAGTGATGGCTGGGATTTCTCCCTGCCAACCCCACTGATGCCCTAGGTGTTACTCGGCCCCCAGCTCCTATCCTTCCTCCGCAGCCACAACCAGAAGCTGCCTTTCTCTGCCTCCTCCGCCAGCTCCTTTGACGCTCTCCGGAGGCCAGCCCCTGTGCACCCGAGATCTCTGAGCAGGCGAGAGGTTGAAGAGCCCACAAAGCCCCTGCACCCCACCTCAACAGGGCATATAGTGGCTTTCCAGCCCGCCTCCCTGCACTCCGCTGCCAGGTCTGAATACTTTGCCCTTTTCCTCTCATGTGCAGCTTCTAGCCCCTCCTCCCATGGGACAGTGAGCTCCACCAAGAGGACTGCCTTGCTGGCCGCAGACCACAGCACCATGTCTGGCCGCAGTGATGTTTCGGTGATCTCCCTGGGGAACTGCAGCTGCCTTCCGAGGTCGACTCTCATGCTCCACTCGCTGCCAGGTGAGAGGAGCCTTCCCAAGTTTGATGGGCGGGGGGCATTGATGTTCTCGCCAGCCCTTGCAAACTGGATGGTGTGTCTTGCTGGGGTAGCTGGCCGGCTGTTCGCTTCCCGTCTGCATGATTCGGCTACCTCTGCCAGCTTCTTCAGGACAGCATCGTGCCGCCATCTGTAGCGGCCTTGGGACAGCGCCGTCTTGCAGCCCGAGAGGATGTGTCGGAGGCTAGCGTTGACGGTGTGACAGAGGGGGCAGAATTCTTCAGTGCCGAACCACAGGTGGAGATTCTGGGGGCAAGGTAGCGTGTTGTAGGTTGCTCAGAGCAGGAAGCTGAGCCTGGCTTGAGGGGTCTTCCACAGGTCGGGCCACGTCATAGGCCTGTCTATGACACCTTCCCATGACGTCCAGCCTCCCTGTCTCCTCTGGGCCACCGCTTTGATGGTATAGCGTTCCTGCTCAGACCTTGCCACTTCTGTCACCACCATGGCTTTTCTCTCCCGCTTGGAGGCCTTAGACCAGAAGAGGGGGGTCTCACTCCGGCCAAGACCTGCTCGACCCACTTGGACCCTGCCGACCACCTCGCGATGCTTTAGCCTGCCGATTGCCTGGTCGACCTCTTCCTCTGCTCTCCACCTCCTTCCTGTTCGCACTTGGGTTCCCGCTGCCCTGACCAGGTGATCGGAGGATTCTCTCAACTCCAACACCATCCGGGCCTTCTCCTTCTTATACCCCAGGCTGATGGAGTGCAGCGGCAGTTGGAGTGTGCTCCGACCGAAGAGGCCCACATCTGAGAGGCATCTTGGCAGCCCCAGCCACTTCCTAATAAAGGAGTTTGCCAGTTGGTCCAGTTTGCTTGCAAATGAAGAAGGAACCTCGCTCACCTTCAGCCTTCGGCCACATCACCCGATGGTAGAGTATGTGCTGGTAGCACCATACCTTGTATTTGCCTGGGAGCTGGCTCCGATGGATCCTGGACAGACCATCTGCGAGCTGCTTCCTCACAGCCTCTCCCGCCTGCTTGTCAGAGAGCTCTGCTGTGTAGGAGCGCCCCAGGCTACGGATGGGTTGCTTCGCTAGCAGCGGGATCTCCTCGCCGCCTGCAGTGAAGATGGTGTGGTCGTTCCTGACCCCTTTCCTGAGGGACAGGCTTCGGGACTTGGATGGCTTGACCTTCATTCTCGCCCAGCCTACAAGCTCGTCAATCCTCTTCAGCAGTCTTGTTGTACACACTGCTGTCTGGAGGATGGTGGTGACGTCATCCATAAAGCCTCGCAGCGGTGGTAGCCTTTGGCCAGATGGCAGCTTTACTCCTCCGACCATCGTCCTCGCCCCAATGAGGATGATCTCGAAGGCCGCGATGAACAGGATGGGAGAGGTGGAACATCCCATCGCTATGCCCACCTCGAGCTGCTGCCATCCCGTGGTGAAGTCCTGTTGGACACAGGACATCTGCAGGTCTGCAAAGTACTTGGCCACCAGGTCTTTGATGCAGTCAGGCGTGTGGAAGAAGTCCAAGGCGAAGCTTATCAGTTGGTGCGGGACGGACCCGTAAGCGTTGGCGAGATCCAGCCACACAACATGGAGGTCGCTCTTCTCTCTCCTTGCCCTTTGGATTTGCTCCCAAATGACGGCTGAGTGCTCCACGCACCCTGGGAATCCTGGGACGCCGGCCTTCTGACAGCTGGTGTCTATGTAGCTGTTACTCGTGAGGAAGCTGGTCAACCTCTTGGCCATGATGGAAAAGAAGATCTTCCCTTCCACAGATGCTCCTAAATTGGCCGATCGAGTTGGAGTTCTGTTCCTTCGGGATGAGGACTGTAACAGCTCTCTGCCATTCTGAAGGGATGCGGTTCTTCTTCCACGCAACTTGCAGGAGTTTCCACAGGATATTCAGAACCCCCGGGCAGTACTTGTACAGCTTGTACGGTACGCCGTTGGGACCAGGGGCTGAGGCTGCTCTTGCCTTCCGAACCACATCTCCAACCTCGCTGAGTTTGGGGGGAGCCGTGTTGAAAGGGATGACTGGGGGAGCTGGCCGAGGAACATAACCCGGGGATCCCAGCGGGATGGTTTTTGCTGGGTCGCTGTATTGCTCCCTTATATGCTCCTCGAGCTCTGCCTTTGAGATCTCCAGTTTCCCACTCCTCTTCTCAACAACTCTGTCCTCCAGCAGTTGTTTTGCATGCTTGAAGGGGTTCTTGAAGAAGTTGCTCCTCTCTTTCTCCTTCCTCCTTCTGCGCTGGCGAATCCGCTCTGCCCTCCTCAAGTTGGAGAGGCTCATCTTCACCTCCTCCCACAGTGGCTTCAAGCCCTCTTTCTCCTCCTGGCTTGCCTTCCTCCACTGCTTACGGAGTTGGCGCCGCCTCCACACCAATTGCTCGATCGCTCTTTCCCTCCTTCCTATCTGCTTGGGGGCTGCTCTTCACCTCTCTGCTACCACTCCAAATCGGCTCCTGCACTCCTCGTACAGGATGTCTCCCAAGGTGTTAAGCTTGGTTTCCACCTGGCCACGGAGAGAATGCTCCAGGAGTACGGTGATGTCGTTGTCCAGCTTCTGCCAAACTGCGGACTCGTTGGCTTTTGGCCACTTGATCGCCTGCCTCCGCCCGGGTTCTTTCTTCTTCCTTCTCTGGAATGGTTGCTGGTTGTTGCTCGTTGATGTTCCGGGTGTGTTTCCAGTACCACTTACCAAGGGACTTTCCTCCACCACCAGCCCTGGTCGCTGGTTGTTGCTCGTTGATGTTCCGGGTGTGTTTCCGGTACCACTTACCAAGGGACTTTCCTCCACCACCAGCCCTTCTCCCTCCTGCCTTTCGTCTGCAGCGTTGGATCCTTCTGCTCTGTGGTTTGAGACCTGGCTTTTGGTTCCTAGTGTCTGACCTGCGGTTGCAGTGCACTGTTGCTGCTGACCCCTTGTTGTGCACCTCATCTTTCCTTGGTTGATTCGCAGACCCCTGAAGGTTGTTACCTTTTCCCACCCACACCTGCATTTCCGCGATATCCTAGAATCTTTGTCCGGTTCCGTTCCAGTCGTTGCCGTGAGGTCTGTCCTTTTTCTTATTAGAACACACATTTGTTGCTGTGAGTCAGACCTATTATGTAGTAGTCAATTGAAAAATCACTGTCATCTGTCAGTCTGCCTCACTCCTGTCTTTAAGTAAAAAATCAACAGAAATATTACGATTTTAATGCTATCAACGAATGTAGAGGTTTAGTAAACTTAGCTGAGTTCAAATAAATCAACATAAGCATACAAATATTCCAAAGCAAAGCATTTATTTACATTCTTTAGCGATTGTCGTGGTTTTCCTAGTATTTTTCAATTGCCCGCCAAGCACTTCCGGGAACTATTGGAGGGCTACACGAACCACGTGATCGGCCAGCTTTTTGAACTTCCGTTGTCGTCACTCTCTCAGGACGGAGCTACGGCGCAGACTAGTTGGAGGTTACTGTTTACCTTCCAGCAGGTGAGCGGTTTTTGAAATAAACTGGTGTGTGACTGGATCGGGATGGACACACAGGTAGTAGAGGAAGAAGAGGAAATGGATAGTGATGGTTGGTCTCCGGTTGATAGAGGTAGAGGGCGAAGGAATATGAGGAAGGGCATGGATGTACGAGCGTCGGCTAGTCAGAACAATAAAAGAGGTTTAGAGGGAAATAGTTCAGAGGAGGATAACCGGACGGTTCGCAGGAAGGTAGAAAGGGAAGAATTTAAAATAATAATTAGGTTCAGGAAGGAAGATGAGAAGATCAATTTAAGTCCAATTGCGCTGACAAGGGAGTTGAAAAAGAAGTTGAGAGAGGTAGAAATGGCTAAGATCCTTCGAGATGGGAACTTGTTGGTAAAATGCAGAAATGAGGAACAGAGAAATAAAGCGTTACATATCGAAAATATTTGCAAGAAGGTGGTGACTGAAAGAAGAGTTCTGGGTGAAAATAAAGTGTGTAGAGGTGTAATAACTGGCATTCCCATTGATGAGGATTTGGAAAAAATCAAAAGAAGTATTCAGGGAGGTGAGGTGAGGAGACTAAAGAGACTGTTAAGAACAGTGAATGAGGAAAGAGAAGAAAGCTTGTCAGTCCTTTTGGAGTTCCAGGAATTGATACTTCTGGATAAAATAAAGATAGGATGTATGAGTTTCCCAGTCAGACCTTATGTTCCTCCTCCGCTTCGGTGCTACCAATGCCAGAGGTATGGGCATATAGCCATGGCTTGTAAAGGAAAACAAAGGTGTGCTAAATGTGGAGGGGAACACAAATTTGAGGAATGTGGAGATAATGTGCAGGCTAAATGTTGTAATTGTGGGGGACAACATAATGTGACATATGGGGGTTGTGAAGTCAGGAAGAGAGCAGTGGAAATTCAACAAGTGAAAATAGTCAACAATATAAGCTATGCTGAAGCAATAAAGACAGTGGAAGGACAAAAGGGAAAGGAAGAAACAGACAAAACTATTGAAAATTCAAGATCAGGAGGAGGTCGGAGAGGGCAAGCAATAAGGAATACAGAACTAGATGTGGACAAGTTGATTTTGTTTGTTGCATATGTGATCAACTGTGCAGATCAAGTTAAACACAAAACAGAAAATTAAGATAATTGTGAAAGGAGCTGAAATTTTTTTGGATATGAAAGATATATCATGGGAACAAATCAACAGAAGACTTGAGGAAGTGGGGAAACCAGTGGTTCTTGGGGACAAGACTTAGACTAAATGATTATTTTACAATGGAACGCAAGCAGTTTAATTGCAAACGGTCAGGAATTTAAAGGATTTATTAACGAGCTCAGAAATAAACCAGAAATTATATGCATTCAAGAAACTTGGCTTAAAACAAAATTAGATTTCGTAATTAAAGGATATGATAGTATACGTAGAGCTAGGGTGGAGGGAAGTGGAGGAGGCTGTATAATATTTGTAAAACAAGAAAAGCAATATAGAATAGTAATGAAAGGGATAGAGTGGGAAATGATAGTGATTGAAGTTTGGACAAAAGATGGTGTAATCAAAATAGCTAACTTTTACAATCCTTGCAAGAAGCTATCATTGGAAGTACTGGAGGAATTAACTGAAAATTTAGAGGGGAAAATTATTTGTTGTGGAGATTTTAATGCTCATAGTACATTATGGGATAGTTATAATGATAAAAATGGAGAGGTGATTGAAGAGATGATGGAAATTAATGGGAAAGGTACGAGAATTGATGTTAGGAATGGTAGTGAGTCTGCCGTGGATCTTACTTTAGTGTCAGAAACACTGGCAGGTATTTGTACGTGGGAAATTGTCAAAGAAACAACAGTGGGAAGTGATCACTATCCTATAATAATAGAAACAGGCGTGAGGCTGGAAGAGTATGAGACTGGAGGAGTAGACAGATGGGTTTTTAGTAGTGTTGACTGGAAAAAATTTAAGCATATTAGCAGTGGCGGTTCTACATTGAATTACGCCCCGGGCGAGATTCCCCCCCCCCCCCCCCCTGAAAAAAAAAAACGGGGGGAAAAAACAACACCTTTTTTTGGGGGGGGGGGGGGGCACAAGAAAAAGAGAAATATTTATCAATTGCACAAATCGTTCCCCCTCCCCCTTGTTGTCCGTTCAATTTCTGGAGACCCAGAGGTGAACTGTCCCCCCCACACCCCTCCCCTTTCACCTTCTCACACACAGACACAGCTTTCTGAAGCAGGGGTGAGATTTGGGAGATGGGAGACCGACCCGACCAGAGTTGAACTGTCGTCGCAGTCCCGTGTCCCCCCCCCCCCCCCCCCCCCTCCTCGCAGCTGCAGGGGGCGACAATTTGCCAATTCCCCACATAGTGACATGATAGATAGATTATAGAGAAGCGCTTTGCGGCGCAGATGTTTTTTTTTTTTTTTGGACGATCTCGTGCCGCCCCCCCCCAAAGTGCCGCCCCGGGCGGCTGCCCGGTCTGCCCGTGCCTAAAACCGCCACTGCATATTAGTGATAAAGAAATGGAATGTTAATCAAGATGTTGATTAATTAAATCGTTCTATTTGTGAAGCTATTATAGGAGCAGCAAAGCAAACAATTCAAAAGAAGGGAGGTAGAAGTAAAAAGAAAATTGTGCCATGGTGGACGAAGGAATGTGATAATGCAATAAAATCTCGGAATAAAGCATTTAAAATACTAAAAAGAACTCATAATTACCAGAATCTTATTGAATTTAAAAGGTTGCAAGCAAATGTGAGGAAAATAATTAAAAATGCAAAAAAGGATTATTGGAGGAAATTCTGTAATTCAATAAGAGAAACAGAAATAGGTAAAATATGGGGAATGATTAAAAGAATGAATGGAATTAAAAGAGAATATGGGTATCCAGTCTTAACTGAAAATGAAACTGATGCAACAACAGATGAAGAAAAAGCAGAGATGTTGGTTCAGAATTTTGTCAAGGTTCAGCTCTAGTAATATAAGTGAAGAGGGGCGAAAAGGAAGGGAAGCTACAATAGATGAGAATGAGGAACTATTACTGCAATATGAGGATGCCAATGATTTAATAAATGTTTCATTCACAAAGGCAGAACTGAATTATGCTCTTAAGAAAACTAAGATGTCTTCACCGGGGAAAGATCAGATATGTTACATCATGTTAAGTCATCTTAGTGAATCATCTAAAGACATTTTACTGGAGCTATATAATAAGGTTTGGAGAAAGGGAAGGTTACCACAAATCTGGAAAGAAGCTGTTGTAGTTCCGATATGTAAGCCAGGAAAAGATGGTAGAAACCCAGGGAGTTATAGACCCATCGCATTAACATCTAACGTATACAAAATAATGGAAAGAATGATAAATGAAAGACTAACATATTATGTAGAAAGCAAAGGTTATATATCTAAATATCAAAGTGGATTCAGAAGAGGTATACCATGGACCCTGCTCTATGTTTAGAACATGAGGTAAGGAAAGCACAGATCAATAGGGAAAGTGTAGTCGCCGTATTTTTTGATATAGAGAAGGC
Source organism: Urophycis tenuis (assembly GCA_036785325.1). Lineage (NCBI taxonomy): Eukaryota > Metazoa > Chordata > Actinopteri > Gadiformes > Phycidae > Urophycis > Urophycis tenuis. Next base: position 1,946,668 of record JAXIVH010000024.1, on the reverse strand, counting down.
GTATGATATGATGTGGAAAGAGGGATTATTAATTAAAATAAGCAAATTAGGGATTAAAGGCCCAATGTATAGGTGGATCAAGGATTTTTTGGTGGGAAGAGTTATTCAAGTTAAAATAGGGAAGTGTTATTCAGGGAAATTTGATATTGAAAATGGAACGCCTCAGGGGAGTATAGTGAGTCCTTTGTTATTTTCTATTATGATAAATGATGTTTTTATGAGTGTAGAAAAGGGGATGGGATTTTCTCTTTTTGCGGATGATGGGGCAATTTGGAAAAGGGGTAGGAATTTGGAATTCCTTGTGAATAAACTACAAGAGGCTATTATCAAAATAGAAGAATGGTCATTTAAGTGGGGATTTAAATTTTCTGTAGATAAAACAAAGACAATGTTCTTTACAAGAAAAAGAATTGTGGGTTATTTAAATCTTAGATTATATAATCAAGAATTGGAGAGAGTAAAACAATTCAAATTTTTGTGGTTCGATGAAAGAATTACATGGAATGTACATATTCAGAAAATGGATGACAAATGTAAGAAAGTTTTAAATGTAATGAGATGTCTGGGAATGGGGAGCTGAGAGAACATCACTGAAAACCATTTATATAGGATTAATCAGGTCAGTGTTAGATTATGGTTGTGTAGTATTTGGTTCTGCAGCAAACACATCTCTTAAAAGGTTAGACAATATTCAGTATCAGGCTTTGAGACTATGCTCAGGTGCTATTAGAACAACCCCTACATCAGCATTACAAGTAGAAATGGGAGAAATGCCATTAGAATTAAGAAGAACACAGTTATCAATAAGTTACTAAAAGGACATAATGAAGATCATCCAACACAAGATATACTGAAACAATGTTGGGAGAAAGAGAGAAGAGAAACAAAAAGTTTGGGATGGGTAATTGAGCAGAAAGCAAAAGAACTTGAAGTAAATGAAATAAATATTTGTCAAACGGTACCACTCTCGGTAATACAGCCATGGATACTTCCTGATCCTATTGTTGATCTAACATTGCTGGAAAAAAAGAACAAAGATAAGGAATTTATTTTACACCCAATAGTAATAAAGACATAGGCTATATAGAAAATAACTATTATAGATATGTTCAGATTTATACAGATGCTTCAAAAAACTCAGCTAATAAAATCTGTATATCATTCATAGTCCCAGAATTTAATATTAAGATCCACAAACGAATCAGTGATGGACTGTCAGTGTATACAGGAGAGCTGATGGCGATTTTGCTAGCATTACAGTGGGTTGAAGAGGTGAGACCTTTGATAGCAGTAGTATGCTCTGACTCCAGTTCATCATTAGTCAGTGTGAGAAATAACAAATCAGAAGGTAGACCAGATGTTTTAATAGAAATACAGCAAACATACAGAATTCAAATGATGGGAATAAGTATAATAATGGTATGGATACCAGCACATATAGGAATAAAAGGAAATGAATTGGCGGACAAATGTGCAAAGGAAGCAACAAAAAGGAATAATATTGATATCGCGGTTCCATTTAGTAAAACAGAAGTGAAAACTATAATCAAGTGTAAATTGAACTTTTCTCTCTATAGTGTAACACTCTATAGTACCATTGATACACTTATTAATACTAACCATCATGAAACTTATAGCACGACTAACCCACTCATCTCTCTCTCTTCCCACTTACCTCAATTGTGAGGTAAACCATTACCAGTCATCAGCCATCCTTGTATTTGGCCCTCATCGCACCTGAAGTCCCCTATGACTCCCTACCATCGCCTGTTGCTGTCCCCTTGACCGGATTCCTGGCCTGCACTACCTAGCGATCCACTACTGCCCTATGACAATTCCCAATAGCTATGACAAGTCATCCCTACACTGGACTATTTGAACTTTCTGACACTAAATGGGATTCATGCATTATCATACTGGTTAACCATCCTCTTTGTTACATACACCCCAGGTGGCTCTAGACACCATGTTCTATTCTCTACACCTAGCTAACCTATTCATTTATCATGTATACAAACCTTACTGCCCTGTAACTGACCCTAGGCAGATGGGTCAGGCCCTTGAGTCGTGGATCTGTGAGGTTTCTTCCTATATGTATCTCCAATTATAGGGAGTTTTTCCTCGCCCCTGTTACATATGGGCTCTCTCTGAATGTTCAACACTGTCAAGCGCCATGAGTCGTGTAATGTTTTGACGCTCTATAAATTGAATTGAATTGAATTTTAACTTGTGTATAATTCCCATAAACAAAGCAAATAAATTAAGTGAAAACTTAGTTCTCCAGCCCCATTCGTCTTTGTAAGGAAATGTTCAATTTTGTCTTTATTATTTTGTCAGAATGCACCAGAATGCTTCATTTGTATGTGAAAATCACAAATAATCTGGGGGAGGATGACCCCAGACCCCCCTGTGGGGGTTTGGTTTTCAAGCTTTCAGCCCCACCCAAAATTCACCAGATGCCACTGATTATGATGCATTCTCATTTTAGGCAAAGTATAAGACAATACTTTCTTAACAGTATAATTGTAACCTGAATAAGTCGTTCAAGTAACAATATTCAAATACTAACATTGTTGGGTAAGACAGAACTTGGTTTTATTCTGAATCCATTGAAACAGATTGGTGGTTTAAGCTGATATGAAAACGTTCAGGTGTTTATATATGTTATGTTTATTAAGTAGCCTATTTGGCAGATGCTTTTATCCAAAGCGACATTCATAAAAAAATTCATATAAAACAATCACTGTAAACATAATAATTTATGTTGTTAATACAAAATATCAAAATGTGTCAAGACAGAATAAACTATTTGCTGCTGCAGAAACAGTCAAGAGATACAGTCTATAGGTCCCTAAGATATAGGCTAGATATCTAATGTATTCATACATTGTTTATGTATGATATACGTAGCCTATATATATATAACCTAATCATATTGTTTCTTCAACTTAAACATAGCTGACCCTTTTGTTCCCCCTTCTCGGGGATTATGTTCCCAGTTTTGATCTCGGACGTCTGGTCACTTATAGCATATAATAATATTCTATTACTGTTAAGCCAACTATGAATAATAAAACACGCCAAAACATGTGTCCTTTATCATAGCTACACGTATTACAAAAAACCGCGTGAAAATCAATGGTATTCAGTGAGGTAAGATTAATTAAATGCGCTGACAGTTCATTTCTCCTGTCAAATGAATTACACTGAGGGGGGCGGATCACCACTCCAAGATGGCGGCCCCGCGTCTCGTCAGCCCAGTGGGCAGTAGCGCTCAATGTTGTGTCTATGGTGGAGGTGGTTCTGACAGTGGAGCCTGCACCGGAAGCGTTCTCACAGTGGAGGTCTGCAGCCAGGTGCCTCTCCCGTCTGCAGACAACATGGAAGGGTACTTTTCCCGTCAGTGACTGAAGCCAAACACATCGCTATTCTGGGAGTGAGAACATGTTGGACTGGACTAGAGTACTATAGAGAGAGAGTGGCGTCAACTCCGTTCACTGCAATGGTTCGTTTTTTTCACAGCAATGGCGGCGCATGGGGTCCCTCAGAAGTTCCCGGAAGTTAGCGCGAGCCAACTGTCACTGTCACTCAATGTATTTCAACGGAGGAGATGGTAGGAGCAGCACTTGTCCGAGGTAAAACGTTTAAAGAATGACATTCTCATATCTGTAGGGCATCGGAATTAAATTGACGAGTAATTAATTATGTTGGCGTATTTTCTCCGTCTAGATTAGAGGATTTAGAGAATATTAACAGGTAAAAATGTAGGCTAGCACACTAGGTAACCATTACAACCCGTGCAACAGGCAGGTAACTGTCAATTCAGCTCTCCAAATACGCTGTAACTAAATCCAACCCTGCCGATTTATACTAACAGCAAGGTTAATGTGTAGGGAGTGTGATTGCAGTTATAGGTAGGAATTAAATACAAATTGCAACTGTTTGCCATTTTCATTACTTAAGGTCTGGATGATTTTGTGTGCATGTATTTTGGAATGAAAAATAAATCCCACTATTTATTTGCCTTTGTTTTTGGCGTCATATCATACGACATATCAACCCATCTCATACAATACATATGTAATACGTTTTTGGTGTGTATCAGTTACCTGCAAATGGTACTTTATGGTCGAGAAGTAGCGATGCCACTTCACAACTTCATTTGCATGCTGCAGGCCATGAGTGCTTAGTATAAAATGGTGTGACTCAAAACACATAATGAATGCAATTTTATTGACGCTTTCATAACAAATGTTCCTAACATGAGATATCATATTGTGTATTTGGGAACCGACAGAAGGAGCACTTTATGGTGGAGCATGTAGCAGGCCAGGGGTCCTTCCTGAGTGGAACGACACTGGGTGTTATAGCCATCTCATCAATGGTCAACACACACTCCCTTTCCAGGTCTGTAAACCCACTTGCCTTCAGTTTAAGGAAGTCAAATACTTCTGTCAGAACACCAGGCTCAAATTCAACTGTCTGCAGTCTTCTCTGCAGGGTTCTAATTCCTGGCAGGGGAATCTGCAAGTCCCGCAAGACCTTGTAGCCAGTTGAACCAGCAGCAAACCGAAGTTTTAATGCCTTCTTCACTGTGTCGTTGCTCCATTTCTTCCCTCCTGTGGTTAGTCTCCCTAATGCTCCAATTTGATCTTTGGTTAAAATTTTCTTAATTTTTTTGTCCTTGATCTTCATTGTCCTCTTAAGAATTGCGTTTTCCCGTTTTACTTTTCTCAGTGCTGCTCTTTTTTTTATTTTTTTATTTTCTTGTTTTTTCAGTTGTTTTAGGAGCTGTGATTCCCTGGTTGTTGGCTCCCTGCTCTGCAGAATGGCTGATGTGAGCTCTCTCTGTCTCTCCTCATCTGCCATGTCCTCTCTTCCTCCTGTGTCACTTTCCCTTCTCTCACTCTCCTCAGCTTTTCTTTCCTCAATCCAAGAAACTGGTGCAAGTAGAAGACATGACACTGGTCATTTATGAACAATAAAATGATATTGTCACTAAAACAAGAAATATGGTGTAGTTATCAAGAGTTCATATACATTATACCTGTGGCATCTTTAATGCAGTAGCTGTGATCGGCGGAAATGGACCCTGTCTTTGTAGGTGAAAGGGGGCATCGTGAAGTAGGGGCCCTCCTCCTTCTGACTACTGGCCGGTGCGCAAATATGGATGGTATCGCATCTTCTCTCAGCCTAGTCTTGCCCTTGCCGGTCTTAACAAACTGGTCAGCCTCAAAATGTGCCTGCAAGAAGACTTCAACTGAATTTTCACACTTAACTCATTTTTACCAAGGAGTACGAACATGTCTAGTATATTTATCTTTTTTCCGTTTTCCTGTTCTATGTTTTAAAATAAAAAAAGCTCAAATTCCTGTACGGCCCGGTATTCAAAAGTGCGCAAAAGTGCAAATTCATTGTTTGAATGTGATTACCTCACATAATTTTTTGTGGTTATGGTTTTTGTCTGTCACGACTAAATTGCTCCTTCCGACTTTAGCCACCCATGCTCTTCGTCTGTCCCTGTCTTTGGGGAAGCCATACACGTGGACGCCTTTCTCGGAGCGATTGGAGCATCCCCATGCAGCACAGTATACCATGTCGAAGACTGTATCAAGGACAACATAGTGGAAATGAGACAAACAGCTTGCTGTGCCGCTGATGTGTTTTATTTTCAAACAAATAGTTTTTAAGGAATTCACTGAAAATTAATTTATATATTATATACACAATATATATAAAAATTATATGTAAAATATATACAGATATATATGTATCTATATTTATATATATATATATACACAAATTATATATATATATTATACATATATATTATACATATATTATTTATATATATATATATATATATATATATATATATATATATATATATATATATATTATCTTATATATATTATATTATCAGAATTCTTATTGGAACACACATAATGTTGCTGTGAGTCAGACCTATTATGTAGTACAGTACTCGATTGAAAAATCACTGTCGTCCGCCTCAGTCATGTCTTCAAGTAAAAAATTAAGAGAAATATTACGATTTTAATGCTATCAACGAATGTAGAGGTTTAGTAAACTTAGCTGAGTTCAAATAAATCAACATAAGCACAGAAATATTACAGAGCAAAGCAGTTGTTGACATTCTTTACCGATTGTTGTGGTTTTCCTTGTATTTTTCAATTGCCCGCCATGCAAGTCCGGGAACTAATGGAGGGCTACAGGAACCACGTGATCGGCCAGGTTTTTGAACTTCCGTTGACGCCACTCTCTCTCTATAGTACTCTAGACTGGACGGGCAACTGACAAGTAGGCGGGCTGGTGGGCGGGCGGGCAGGCGGGACTGAGGCCGGTAACGGAGTCACCTCAGGTCAGGTTGAATTGTGTCGTCAGTGTGGGTTAGGACACAGGTTAGACGTGTTGTACGGCGCATGGATTTCCTCTGGATTTATTTTGCGGCTACCAGCGTCGGTGAGTGGAATGATAATGATGATAATGATAACTAACTAACACAGACACTATTTGTGCCGTGTGCGCATCGTGCGTTGGGGATAATGTCTTGGGAAATGCCTAATGAAAGCCCTTAATATGAACCCTAATGAGGGCCAAATGTATATAACAAAAATTGATACTCACAAGTGTGTGACAAGTCCAATAATATATATTTTTTAATAATTATTATTTTTATAATAATTTACACAATTGTTCGGTGTTCCGATATCCATACTTACCGTAGGACTATTAAGGCTTGGTTATGCTTCGTTTATACTTCCGCGTCGACGCGCGCTGGGGGACGGCGGACCCTTTACGTCCTCGACGTGCACCTCCCCAAATTCGCTAGACGCGCGTCGAGGCGACCATAGACATAGACCATAGACATATACATAGACGCCGCATTGACTGCTGCGGCCCACTAGAGGGGCATGCCTACAGGGCGGCCATCTTGGAACAGGGCCACTCGCTCCTACAGTGCATTACATCCATGGAGGAATGGTGTTTCTACACAATAAAAATTATCATAAATCGCCCAGTTGTCAAGATATTTTCATAAGGTTTGTTTGTCAAACATCAGACATGACAGACAGACATAGATAAAACCAAGAAAACGTTCAGGTGTGTTCAGGTCTTTATTTAAAGCATATAATATAATATAATATAAAGGTATACACTGCATTTGAGTATAATATAATAATATTAATAATAATTATGATTATATTGTTATTGTTATTACTATTCTATCATTGTCATTATATTATTATATGATCTTTATTATTACCAGTATTATTATTATTATTATTGTACTAATATTATATTATAATTATTATTATTATATTCATATTATATTAATATATTATTATAATATTATAATTATATTAATATTATTATATCACTATCATTATTATTATTATTAATGTTATCTGCTGATAACATTAAGTAGAATTTGTATTTGGGTAGTAAAACCAGAATTTCTTTAAATATCCAAACACCCTGTATCATAGCTACATGTGTGACGTTTTTAACAAACCAATCCGTTTGGAAATTGGTCCAAAACTCGGCGAATAATTCTATTTTAAGATTGAGTAGTACCTCTTTCATTCATTCACTAGCATGCACCGCCTCCTCTGCGAGCCCTGTACCAAGATGGCGGCGCTTTAGGCACGCCGCTCCACAGTCGATGCGGCGTCTATGGAGGCGACGCCGTCCCAACGCGTTGGCTTTGGCTGTGATTGGTCCGCGAACTACATTGGCTGGAGATCGCTTTTCCGGTTTCCACTCGTAAACACCGCCACAGTGTAAACACAGCCTTGATAAATGCTACGACCTATGGCTACGACGCAATCCCTACGCCAGCCTTCAAGGCTGGTTTATGCTTCTGCGTAGGGATTGCGTCGCGATCACGCAATGGCCACGCCGTTGCTAGGGCTAGGACGCAGTCATGAGTTCTGCGGAGGGATTGCGTGTATGGAGGACTAAAGTGCCAAAATTAAATAAATAAATACACCATTAAATAATTCTTAAATGTGTCATTAATTAATTAAAATTGGAATTAAATAATTAAATGTGTCATTAATTAATTAATATACCGAGTAATTTTATGTAAAAAAAACAAACATATATAATCATTTTGCTATTTAATTAATTCACATTTAATGATTTACATTTACATTTCATGATCCTGTGTTGCAGTGCTTCATTAATTGTCTAAACTGTCAAACTCGCCCATCAAAGTCGGTGGGTGGGGCTAGCGCTAATCTAGTCTGATCCATTACTTTGGTCTGAAGTAGAGGGCCTGGATGGAGAAAATGGAGGATCTTCATGCCGGTATCCAGTCCAAAATAAAAGAAAAATGCTTGCAACACCTGGGGATCGAACCCCTAATCTTTGCATTAAAGAGCTATCCTCTAACACTACACCATCAGGTCTTAGTAAATGTAAAGCAAGAGTTGACCAGTTGGTAATCAGTGATCAGTCTGTAAACTTCGGTTGCTTGGCAACAGTAAACAAAGAGATCTATTTTTTTTTAACTGCTAACTAACAAACCGGCTTATGCATTCACTGAACAAATATTCTGGAAATAAAAGACCACTTTTCCATCAGAAAATTAATCAGAACCGTTATTACCAACCCATATGGTGCGTTAATGGTGCGTTTTTATGGTCCGTTTCTATGGAGACGGATAGTGATGCTATCTAGCTAGCATGCCAAAATGGTCTACTATCAAGCGACTCCAACGCTTTCACTTCACTAAATATACTGAAATATGAACATACATTCTGCGTCTAGTGTACTGTTCCTGGAATTCTTCCTCAAGGTGGTGTAGGTGAAGCTCATGCGACATGCGACTACCGCGACAATAGCTTTCCGGGTGGCATCCATGTTTTTCTCCAACGAACTTTGCGCGGAACAATAATAAAACGCTTGAAGTGTAGAAGTTACGTCACCACCGAGGTCCGAGACGGTTCGCAGAGAATAATAAAACGCACCATAAAACGCACCATTATTTCCGCACTTTCCGACCAAGATGTTGACTGTAGAGTGACTGCAAATTTAGAAGAAGTAGTCCACCGCTTCTCTGGTACCAGGGAGCATCAGGCGTATGTCTGCAGACCCGGAACCTCACAGTGCCACCTACTGGGAGGAGTATGTGCCTGCAATACCGGAGGCTGCAGATTCACGACCGCAGATCTACGACCTCACAGTGCCACATAATATATTTTATAATATTAGAGGTTTATTCCAGCCATATACTACTTAATATACTATTAACGGTATTTTCTGTCTAACTATAATATTTAAGGTTTATTTCACCCAAATGCCAAAACAATTGTGATTCATGATATCCCAATATCATCCTAAAGATATTTTTTAACTAACTGTAATATTTGAGGTTTATTCCACCCAAATGCCAAAACAATTGTGCTAATTGTGATAATACTACAGTTCCATATAGGTGTTATATCACTGTCCAGAACAAATAAATGACTGGATGAACTAAAGTTTTCTTCAATTAAACCACAACTAAACTGAGGTAGCCTAATTGTTTTTGGCAATAAAGAAAAGACGATTGCTGTTAGTAAATACCACTGTCTTTAAAGACCAAATACCAAGTCCGAAACCTTGGTGTACTGATACACTCGGATCTGATTTTCAGCAGTCATATCAAATCAATCACCAAAACAGCCTTCTACCAGCTGAAGAACACATTCAGAGAGGTCTCATGTCCCAAACAGATCAGGAGAAGCTGATCCATGCTTTTATGTCTAGTAGACTTGACTATTGTAATGGTCTGACAGGACTGCCCCACAAGAGCATTAAACAGCTGCAGCTCATTCAGAATGCTGCAGCTCTGGTTCTTACTGACAAAGAGATCAGAGCATATTACTCCAGTTCAGAAGACTTTACATTGGCTCCCAGGCAGCTATAGAATATACTTAAAAGTTCTGCTACTGGTCTATAAATCACTGAACTTATTCTGTAAGGACTTTGAATTATTTAAATCCTTTACTGATTTTAACGCTGTTGCATTATACTGCACTGTTTTAAATTAACCTCTATTTATGCATTTTCATGTTTTAAATGCTCTTTGTTCTTTGTTTTTAAATGCTTTTAAATGTTGAACTTTTAATCATGTAAACCACATTGAGTTGCCTTGTGTATGAAATGTGCTGTATAAATATAAATAAAGCTGCCAAAAACATACCAGAAACATTTTACCTTAATATTTGTTCAGAAACATAGGACACACTTTTTTTTCAAACATCATTTTTATTTAACAAACAAAAATCAGTTTCAAGAGGGCCAACAGTGCCTAGGGGCTGGTCATCTTTTAAGTGAATGGCTGAGAGAAGGCAGGCTGCTGGGAGGACACACACTCCATGACTCCAGAGAGAGAGAGAAAGAGATGCCAGAAAACAGAGTAGAAATAACATGTTATTGACATTTTTGACATTATTGACTTTTCCTGACCCTCCAATATTCAACCCCTAGATTGTGAAGTAGGTAACAGCACTACATACCAATTACAATTTCCCTTCTTTTCTCAATTGCCTGCCAATTCCTCTTTGAAACTCCTCCACTTCACTGAAATACTAAATGGACAAGAAAATAATCACTGCTGGGTTAACAGAAATATTGGAAACACTTAAAAATGGTACATTTATTAACTACTTCTTAATTAAGATATTAACTAATAATAGCAAATAGTTGATAGAGATTTGTGTTTAAAAAAAAATAGTCTTACCTCTGATGATAAACGGGACCAGAGAGGAAGACCTGTTCAGCCTCCTGCAAGGACAAATTCTGCAGCAGACAGGCCATATATGATGGCCTTCCAAAAGAGAGAGGTTACTTCAAAACTACAGAACAGCAAACCATTATACACAAGTAGCACCATTGTAGCCATGCTGTTTACATAGGCTTTGAAAGTACAGGAACATTAACAAATACATAACATGGTTAGACCTACCTCTGGAAATAGAACACCCAAGATGAACTGCACTTCATCCATGAAGCCCAGTTGTGTTGGTGTTCTATGCAGTACTGCCTTCAGAAAGGCAAACAGGATGTCCTGTTGTTCCTCACTGTCAAGGTAGACAGGCACCTGGAACGAGGACTTCAGAGGAAACCACTTAGAAGGCTTCCCGTTGAGCACACCCTATTGGCAAACCAAGACACAGGAACAATTACTTTGTGGGAATTGGGTCTTTGAGCCTATTGTATGATAGTTGTTAATCACTGAACAGGCAGTAAATGTCAATTACATTAAATACATACATACATTTAAGATAAAAATACAATAAATGAGCTGCATAGTTAAATATGTCTGTTGATGATATTCCTCACAAATGCTCTGGTGATTAATTTCTGTGAGTCAGTCAGTAATAAGAAAATGTGAACATTCTCAAAGTACCACCAAATGCTGCTCAGCCCCCTGTGATTGTAAAATGAAGTCCACAAGTCGCTTTTCCTCTGCAGTGCGGTCAATGACAGCCTGCATGTGATCTGCGGTGTGGAGGTGGAGGTTGTTGGTGCCAATGCCGGTGTGGTGGAGGTTGTTGGTGCCACTGCCGGGGGCGTGGTGGAGGTTGTTGGTGCCACTGCTGGGGGCGTGGTGGAGGTTGTTGGTGCCACTGCCGGTGTGGTGGTGGAGGTTGTTGGTGCCACTGCTGGGGGCGTGGTGGAGGTTGTTGGTGCCACTGCTGGGGGCGTGGTGGAGGTTGTTGGTGCCTTGTTAGTGCCACTGCTGGGGGAGTGGTTGCCAGAGATGGAAGGTTGTCACTGTGCTTCTTCTTGCACAAATCCAGATGTTTAATAAAATCTGGTTTGCGTAGAAGTGTTACACCACAGTAGACACAATGATAGTGGAGCTGAAGCCGACATTCCAGTCCACATCTGTGAAACATAAGAGCAAAGAATTAAGTATCATTATATCATCAGTATTTTATTACAAAATGTCACTTATAAACACAAAATTTGAATCAAGTATGAAGTTGCAGCAACCAAGTAACTACAAATATTTGCAAACTTTACCTCATGCCAAACAGCCCGGTTGAAATGGTTGTCCAAATGTTCTCTGCACTTACTCAACTTTGTTGGGCTAAACAAAGTTGGGCTGCAGAAGGGACAGTGAAAATGAAGACAGCATGTCTTGCATCTGTCCAGTTGGGGCAAGGTTCGCCCTTTCTGCATCGTAATGTGAACCTTAAAAAGAGAGTGACTAATTAGTCAAATGTAATATTTTTACACCGTTTTCAAGACATAAAATAGGCCTAAACCTAATAATGGACAAAAATACATTTCTGATCTTCCCCGGATTAGCTTAATTTCCGTCCACAAAATCTCTAAATACAGTATAGATAATAGAATAATATAGGCTAAATGTAAATACTGATATAAACGAGATGTAACATGATATATAATGTAGTGTTATGTAAAAGAGTATACGTCACTCGGTGGTTATCTTTGGTCTACTTTATTAACTCGGTGATTACACAACACAGGTATGATCTAGAGTACTATAGTACTATAGTACTCTATAGTACTATAGTACTCTAGTATGATCGAACTGCTATATCGTGGACTGGTGTTACTACCTTAAAGGTCCGGCTCCGGACAACCACACTTTCCTACGCTCTGTGTAACACCATTACAACACATACGATACATATATAATACATTAACTGTTAGCATGAAGTAGGCTACACTGCCAATATGCATTTCTACCATGTCATTTCAGAAAATGTAAAGTTTCATGCATTCAATCAATAAAGTATGTCTGTCTGTCTGTCTTATGAAAACGTAACGTCAGCCTTATAACGTTACGTGTTTTTCTCACATCATCCACTTAATCATTTTTTATGTTTAATTTAATGCACATGCTAAAACTCTTCGTCACTTCGGTTTCATTAAACAAAATGTACGGTCTAACAGTTCATTTCCAACAAGCTAACATGAGCTATTAGCTACCTATTCGCTTAACCTAGATGACTATGACGTGCCCTTCAGACTATCATGGCAAATAGAGTCACATCATATCAAACGTAACACATTAAAACATTGATTTTGCTGTCGAATCAACGGAATAGTTTCATGATATTAAACAAATAATTCACGTGTCATGGTGTGTTTATTTATTTATTTAATTATTTAATGGTGTATTTATTTATTTAATTTTGGCACTTTTAGTCCTCCATATGCGTGGGGTTTACGTCTCGAAATGCAATTCATTGCCACACCGGTAGAGGGACCAGAATGACCATTCTGGTCATTACATACGGATTACTAGCGAGTTAAAAAAAAAATTACAGAAATGAAGGCAAAAGTTTTATATATATATCAAGGCTGTGTTTACACCGTGTAGGTGTTTACGAGTGGAAACCGGAAAAGCAATCTCCAGCCAATGTAGTTCGCGGATCAATCACAGCCAAAGCCACGGTGTAAACACAGCCTTGATAAATGCTTCGACTATATCTTTTCAACATCAATTGTTTTCGAGTTGACACAGGTTTCAATACTATCGCTACAGAAGCGCCACTGTGAGCAAGTCCACCGAAAACAAATGGGTTCCGCCTGCTTTAAAAATCTGTTAAAAATGGGTGAACAACTTATTGTCACGGTCTCATGCCATCCCGTGTTATTCGACTTGTGTAAGGAAAAGGTTAGTGAATTCAACACTCCATCGAAATGTACGGACAAATGGAATAATTGAATACTTGAAATTAGATGGTGCTCTGTCAACACCGTGTATGGGAGAGACGGGGCGCTGCTGACCTCGACTCGGGACGTTGTGAATCGGTGGGAGGAATCCTTCGAAGACCTCCTCAATCCCACCAACACGCCTTCCACTGAGGAAGCAGGGTCTGGGGACTCGGGGGGGGGACTCTCCTATCTCCGGGGCTGAGATCGCCGAGGTGGTTAAAAAGCTCCTCGGTGGCAAGGCCCCGGGGGTGGACGAGATCCACCCCGAGTTCCTAAAGGCCCTGGATGCTGTGGGGCTGTCTTGGTTGACACGTCTCTGCAGCATCGCATGGACATCGGGGGCAGTGCCTCTGGATTGGCAGACCGGGGTGGTGGTTCCCCTCTTCAAAAAGGGGGACCGGAGGGTGTGCTCCAACTACAGGGGGATCACACTCCTCAGCCTCCCCGGTAAGGTCTATTCGGGGGTCCTGGAGAGGAGGGTCCGTAGGATAGTCGAACCTCGGATTCAGGAGGAGCAATGTGGTTTTCGTCCCGGCCGTGGAACTGTGGACCAGCTCTATACCGTTGGCGTGGTACTCGAGGATACATGGGAGTTCGCCCAACCAGTCTACATGTGCTTTGTGGACTTGGAGAAGGCGTTCGACCGTGTCCCTCAGGGAGCCCTGTGGGGGGTGCTCCGGGAGTATGGGGTACCGGGCCCGCTGTTACGGGCCATCGGGTCCCTGTACTCCCGGTGCCAGAGCTTGGTCCGCATTGCCGGCAGTAAGTCGAGCCTGTTTCCGGTGAGGGTTGGCCTCCGCCAGGGCTGCCCTTTGTCACCGATTCTGTTCACAACTTTTATGGACAGAATTTCTAGGCGCAGCCAGGGCGTTGAGGGGTTACGGTTCGGTGGCCTCAGGATTGCGTCACTGCTTTTCGCAGATGATCTTGTCCTGTTGGCTTCATCGGGCCGTGACCTTCAGCTCTCACTGGAGCGGTTCGCAGCCGAATGTGAAGCGGCTGGGATGAGGATCAGCACCTCCAAATCCGAGGCCATGGTTCTCGGCCGGAAAAGGGTGGATTGCACTCTCTGGGTCGGGGAGGAGATTCTGCCTCAAGTGGAGGAGTTCAAGTATCTCGGGGTCTTGTTCACGAGTGAGGGGAGGATGGAGCGGGAGATTGACCGACGGATCGGTGCGGCGTCGGCAGTGATGCGGGCTCTGCACCGGTCCGTCATGGTGAAGAAGGAGCTGAGCCAAAAGGCGAAGCTCTCGATTTACCGGTCAATCTACGTTCCTACCCTCACCTATGGTCACGAGCTGTGGGTAGTGACCGAAAGAACGAGATCGCGAATACAAGCGGCCGAAATGAGTTTCCTCCGCAGGGTGTCCGGGCTCTCCCTTAGAGATAGGGTGAGAAGCTCGGTCATCCGGGAGGGGCTCAGAGTAGAACCGCTGCTCCTCCGCATCGAGAGGAGCCAGTTGCGGTGGCTCGGGCATCTAGTGAGGATGCCTCCTGGACGCCTCCCTGGGGAGGTGTTCCAGGCACGTCCCTCCGGGAGGAGGCCCCGGGGAAGACCCAGGACACGCTGGAGGGACTATGTCTCTCGGCTGGCCTGGGAACGCCTCGGGATCCCCCCGGAAGAGCTGGACAAAGTGGCTGGGGAGAGGGAAGTCTGGGCTTCTCTCCTCAGGCTGCTGCCCCCGCGACCCGACCCCGGATAAGCGGAGGACATGGATGGATGGAAATTAGATGGAGTGTTGAATTCACTAAATTTTTCCTTACACTTGTGAGTTTTGAAGAGGACTTTTACGAACTTATCCGGAAAGACGGAAGAGACGTCGACGCAGCGGTAGCCTTAGCAACAGCTAGTTGAAGCTATGAGAAAAGTGCTCTTTTAAATAAACTCCTGGTGTACTTACAAACTTTAAAATGCCTCGTTTTGTGAGTACAGACCATATATGTACTACTACAGAAGTTGGGTAACAATCCATGCATTATTAGTGGGGTAATTTACGAGATATACACACAGTACCGGACACTCCAATACTAAGCCATTTGGCTGATACCCCTAAACTTGATAAATATTGACCATCGCTAAAAATGCATCTGAGGGGGTATTTGGCTGGATTATTGGTGGAAATTATTAAATTTTACTCCGAATCATCACTTTAAGATTTCCACTCTGGAGGGTGGGTTCATTTTTTTTTTTTTTTCGCCTTCTAAACAAAAGGCACATCTGATAAAATATTTTGTCGGTTTCACCCGGGAGCGTTATTGTGTAAAGCCACTAGCCATTAGACAATGCAGTCCGATAGTAGCTGCCGTTTCAGCATTTTGATGTAGATTCCCCCTTAGGCGAATTTGACATATCTTACCACGCAGAGAGACATGTGTTAGAATGTTACAATTATCCTTGCCTTCATTTTTTCATGCAGGTTTTGGCTTTTCTGCCATAGCCCCCAGAGAAGGAGAAAATGTCACCCTTACTGCCAGAGAAGGTGACAATGTCACCCTACCGTGCCGTCTGGATACGGATATGAATTTAGAACGAAACGTGTTTGACTGGAAAAAAGGCACACAGGAGGTCTTCTTCTACGTCAAGGGCAAGACCTACAACAATGGCCTGGAGGGACAAGACGCTCAGTTCAAGGACCGGGTGGGTCTGCCCCCAGGAGGGCTTCTGGCTGGAGATGCTTCAGTGATCTTGTCCAATCTAAGGAAGGAGGATGGCGGCATGTACACGTGTTTCTTCCCCCAACTGCACGTAAGGAAATGGATCAATCTGATCGTAGGTGAGTGACTGGTCCGGTGCATACCCCAGTGGTCACCAACCTTTTTGAGCCCAAGATCCCTGACCTCGGCCCTGAACAAAGGCAAGATCTACCTTGAAGCGTCAAAAGAGAACCAAAGCCAAAATACTTCCAATTCAAGGCCTTTTATTAAGGCAAATGTATCACAACAAAAATATCTCATTAATTTGAAATAGTATTTGAATTCATGCTTACAATAAGAAATAAGGTTTTCACTTGTTTTCTTACATTACACAGCATTATTCAGATTATGTAATTTTGTTAATAGTGAGGAAAACACATTTTGCAATGAGCACAGTACTCCGTGAAGCTTAAGAAGCTAACTGTGAAACTTAGGATCGTGCTTCATGCAAGGTCCTGCATTTCTTTGTTCCATAGTTGGGAGAAAACTACCAATTTTGTCATGAACAGATCATATTCCTATTTATATATTGAATATTGAAATGTAATATTACTTCTGAACATTTGCATCAATAATAATACCATTCTGGCTCATCTTCTCCGGTAGACTGAATACTGACAACATATTTATAAACAGAACATATTGCTAGTAGTAACAGTTAACTATGAAACTTACTATTGCGTTTGGACCAATACAAATTACATTCCATTTCTGGCTTATCTGCATCACACATTTACAATACAAGTCAGTCAGTACGTTTACATGCAGCAAGAAATTCGAATTTCTAATCGTATAAGACATCGTTCGGACTTTTTAAGTGCATGTAAACACCTTAATCCGACCTACTTCGGACCTACTTCGGACATCTCAAAATCAGATAACAACACCTGGATAATTCGTTCATAGTCTGACTTTTAACGGAATGTATACTCATCAATCGGATCTGAATCGGATTTTGCATTCTGCACATGCGCATCGCCATTCTGCACATGCGCAGAGCGCCACATAGCGTCCGGAGTCAGCCACGCTCCGGCTGTTAATCCGATTCTCTGAACGGCATGTATACTCGGACAAGTGATCCAGTCTTACGCATGTCATTATCTGATCCGATCAGAAATTCGAATTTCTTGCTGCATGTAAACGTACTGACTGTGATGGTTGTGACTGAATACTATCTGCAAGTTCTTTGTAGTTTGGTTCATAGCTGCAGACAGCCAGTCTGAGGCAGTCTTACTTAGATTTTATTATTTTCATCTGTGAAAATGCCATTTCACAGAGGTAAGTGGACCCAAAGAAGGCACTCACTTTTAATGCACATGCAGTCAGGAGGGGAAACTTTTCTCTGCTCACAAGTCCCCAAAAATTACTGTCCCTTGATCTTGACTTCAGTTCTATTTCATTTTGCAAATCAATGATCTCCATATCCACACCACTTTGCAACCCAAATACCTGTTAGAATTTGGCTGATACCTTTTCCACATCAGTGGACTGAAATGGGTTTGAAACAAATGCAGTTACGTCTTCCATGATGTCTAACTCACCAAAACGCCGACTGACCTCTGCTGCAACTTTGTCCAGATAGGCGCAGTACTGGTCTGGGTGAAAAGCATCCTTGTCTTGGATGGCTTGAGACATTTTTTCCAGTTTGGGGAAATATGTTGGCTTCCTGGTATTTAGATGTGTGGTCCAAACACAGAGCTTGGCTTTGAACACATTTACTGCGCTTATCATGTGGGACAGATGTCTGTTCCCCTGGAGGTCAGTGTTGAGTGCATTCAGTTTCGCCGTTATATCTGTCAAAAATCCCAGGTCAAGTAGCCACGCATCATTGGACAATTATTTGTGCACCTCATTCCTCATCGACAGAAAAGTCTATATATTCAGCAGCATGTCAACAAAGTGCTGTAGCACTTTGCCACGACTCAGCTAACGAACATCAGCATGGAGAATCAAGTCTCCATAAGAGGCATCAAGCTCATCCATCAATGCCTTGAATAAGCGATGTTGAAGAGCTTTAGCTTGAATCGAGTTGATCAATTTGACCACCAATGACATAATGCGAAAAATGCGAAAAATCCAATACCTTCCCAACCAAGGCCTGCTAGTGAATAACGCAGTGATACTTCATAAATTCTGGAAAAGCGGGATCATTGCACAGCGCGCATCACTGGGGCCCCATCAGTAGTGATTGCTACCAGTGTAATGATGGGAACTCTGTTGTCTTGGACATATTTTTTAAACTCTTTAAAAATATCCTCACCCCTTGTTCTGTCCTTCAAATGTAAAAGAGTGAGAAAGTCCTCCTTAGTTGTAGAATCCTGGAAAACCATTCTGACGAACACAATGAGTTGGGCTGTGTCTGTAACATCCAGCGATTCAGAACACATGTGTTCTAATGAAGCTGTGCACACTAAAAGGTGAAATCCGCTGAGCAGAAAAAAATATCAGACCAGTCTGTTTTGAAGCGGAATTTTGCTTGCGGAAAAATGTGCCTGACCAATCAAAATATGATTTAATTGTGTTCTACTATGAC
Source organism: Urophycis tenuis (assembly GCA_036785325.1). Taxonomy (NCBI): domain Eukaryota; kingdom Metazoa; phylum Chordata; class Actinopteri; order Gadiformes; family Phycidae; genus Urophycis; species Urophycis tenuis. The sequence continues at coordinate 1,927,734 of JAXIVH010000024.1, read as the reverse complement.
ATAATAGAATGCGAAGAAAAGAGGGAAAAAACCCCAATGGGCGACCGACTTATTAACCTTGTCAGACAGCACCCGGTTTTGTTCGATAAAACTCGGCAAGATTATATCGACACGATGTTGAAGGACAACATATGGGCCGGAATAGCTTGTGAAATACTCATCCGAAAATACTGCCGAAACCGGTCGTGGTAGTTTCAGCTCTTGGATGAGCTGATGGAACTCACCCTGCTGTCGCCTCCGCTCCAACAAGGGGTGAACCCAAACTTTATTTTTTTGTTCCTATTCTCTAATATGTTGATCACTATAATATATTCATCACTTGATGACATCTTTACCACTGACACTCTCACGACTGATAGTCACGGGCCAAATCCGCTATAGTACGGCGCGAAAGCTGTGCGGAATAGAATGCGGAATATTTAAAAAACACACCGCACCTGCTGTGGACGCAGGTGCAGAATTTTCGTGCGTAATTCCGCATTCGCTTTTTTTTTCCACATTTCCGCTCCGCAAACCAAATCCGCCTTGGTGTGGAAGGGCCTTTACTCAGTGCTTGAGTATGGTTACATAACATACACACGCACTTATCTTTCACTAACATAAAAATAAATTATTCTTCTGTTATTTGTTTACCTGGCAAACCTTCTGTGAGAAACCTTCTGTTCTCTTATTGGTTAATAAAAGTTTAACTTATTTCCCCACAATCTTATTGGTAACTCTCACTACTCTGCCTGGTAGGTATACTGCTATGGCTGATAAAAGAGCTAGACATACTAACTCATACTAACTAACGTTCGCGAACATGCAAGAATTTGATAAAAAAAAAATTTTTTTTTTTTTTTTTTCTCAGGATCTACTGGGAAAGTCCCAAAGATCTACTGGTCGATCGCGATCAACGGGTTGGCGATCACTGCATGATGATCCACGTACATTCAGTAGCAGTTGTGTAAAGTGTTCAGTAGGTTTTAATTTCCCTGTTTTGGAGGAATATCTATTTAATTAGCTGACAACTGTTGCGGTGTGGCTGGTTGCCATTTAATAAATGTTGCTTTGTTCAGCTGTCGCTGAGATTCAACAGTTGTAAAAAGAGAGGGCACAGGAGTGCAACACTTAAAAACTCATCAGAGACTCACGTCCGTTACCTCCTTCAGTTGCTCCGCCCCTGAAAAGTGTTGCGTTTACGGGCTTGTCTGGCGAGATGGATCCCATAGGGACTAACCGGTTGAGGAAGTCTAAATCAGTCTAAAATCTACTTTTACTCATGTAGAGGCAGACAGAGAGGCAGAATAGCAGCACTTACATCTTACTTGCAGCAACTTTAACGGGAGACGAATCTGCCGAAATGGCGGTGTGCGTTAACATTAAGTATGTTTAATTATTCAACAGATTAATTACACCGAGTCCCGTGTAGATGTAAGTCATGGATACCACTCATCAATACAATTGGCCTCCTGCAAAACACGATAAACACACTCAAATCAATTTTCCTAACCTGTTGACCAGCCACCGTGCAAGCAAATGAATTACACCTCATTTAGACTTGAAACCACCGGGATTTTGTCTTGTTTTTAAAGACTAAATGTGTAATAAAAGTGTTTCACACCATCATTTCTCAAACGATACACTCTTTTCAAAGGGTAATTGAGTTCAGGAAGCAAAGAAAGTGGTGATCTAGCATCAAACTGACACACAGCGGTTCTAAACAATATTGATCTCTTGGGGTAGGATCCAGGGTCTATGGGGAGGGGGGAGGGGCAGCACCAACAGGTAGGCCCAGGTGTTAGGACCGGACCAGGCCACGCATCATCTGTAGTGTCCTGACCCAGCTGCGTCCTCCTCCCCACAGTCGTCAAGCCTCAGTTGAGGCTGCGGATAGAAGAGGCCCCCCCGTTCTCGGGCTGGGTGCTGCTGTCCTGTGTCTCCAGAGGAGGCCTCCCTCAGCCCAGTGGGCTGGAGTGGAGGAATGAGGACCAGGCTGTGATCCCTGCAGAACCGCCGGCTGCCTCCCCAGACATTGGGGACCCCTCCGTCATCGCTCAGAAAGTGAAGGTGACCACGCCCGGGTGCTATACCTGTACAGCCCTGCAGGATGGAGTCCACCCTGCTGTCTCCGATGACATCCAAGTATTTGGTGAGTGTCTGTGTTTTCGGGAGTAAGAAAAGCCGTCCTAGTTATGATTTTCATCATTATTATTCCACGCACCGGCACTGGTAGCCGCAAAATAAATCCAATGGAAATCCATGCGCCGTACAACACATCTAACGTGTGTCCTAACACATTGACGACACAGTTCAGCTGTTGCTGAGATTCAACAGTTGTCAAAAGAGAGGGCACAGAAGTGCAATACTTAAAAACTCTTCAGCGAATGAAGTCCCTTACCTCCTTCTGTTACTCCGCCCCTGAAAAGTGTTGCGTTTACGTGCTTGTCTGGCGAGATGGAGATCTCTTACAATTACAGAAGTCTGAAATCAGTCTAAAATCTACTTTTACTCATGTAGAGGCAGACAGAGATGCAGAATAGCAGCACTTACATCTTACTTGCAGCAACTTTGACAGGAGACGAATGTGCCGAAATGGCGGTTTGCGTTAACATTAAGTATGTTTAATTTTCCAACAGATTAATTGCACCTAGTCCCGTGTGGATGTAAGTCCTGGATACCACTCATCAATACAATTGGCCTCCTTCAAAACACAATAAACACTCGAATCAATTTGCCTAACCTTTTGACCAGCCACCGTGCAAGCCAATGAATTACACCTCATTTAGACTTGAAACCACCGAGATTTTGTCTTGTTTTTCAAGACTAAACGTTGGACAGCGTTTCACACCATCATTTCTCAAACGATGCACTCTTTTCAAAGAGTTATTGAGTTCAGGAAGCAAAGAAAGTGGCGATCTAGCATCAAACTGACACACAGCGGTTCTAAACAATATTGATCTCTTGGGGTAGGATCCAGGGTCTATGGGGAGGGGGGAGGGGCAGCACCAACAGGTAGGCCCAGGTGTTAGGACCGGGCCAGGCCACGCATCATCTGTAGTGTCCTGACCCAGCTGCGTCCTCCTCCCCACAGTCGTCAAGCCTCAGTTGAGGCTGCGGATAGAAGAGGCCCCCCCGTCCTCGGGCTGGGTGCTGCTGTCCTGTGTCTCCAGAGGAGGCCTCCCTCAGCCCAGTGGGCTGGAGTGGAGGAATGAGGACCAGGCTGTGATCCCTGCAGAACCGCCGGCTGCCTCCCCAGACATTGGGGACCCCTCCGTCATCGCTCAGAAAGTGAAAGTGACCACGCCCGGGTGCTATACCTGTACAGCCCTGCAGGATGGAGTCCACCCTGCTGTCTCCGATGACATCCAAGTATTTGGTGAGTGTCTGTGTTTTCGGGAGTAAGAAAAGCCGTCCTAGTTATGATTTTCATCATTATTATTCCACGCACCGGCACTGGTAGCCGCAAAATAAATCCAATGGAAATCCATGCGCCGTACAACACATCTAACGTGTGTCCTAACACATTGACGACACAGTTCAGCTGTTGCTGAGATTCAACAGTTGTCAAAAGAGAGGGCACAGAAGTGCAATACTTAAAAACTCTTCAGCGAATGAAGTCCCTTACCTCCTTCTGTTACTCCGCCCCTGAAAAGTGTTGCGTTTACGTGCTTGTCTGGCGAGATGGAGATCTCTTACAATTACAGAAGTCTGAAATCAGTCTAAAATCTACTTTTACTCATGTAGAGGCAGACAGAGATGCAGAATAGCAGCACTTACATCTTACTTGCAGCAACTTTGACAGGAGACGAATGTGCCGAAATGGCGGTTTGCGTTAACATTAAGTATGTTTAATTTTCCAACAGATTAATTGCACCTAGTCCCGTGTGGATGTAAGTCCTGGATACCACTCATCAATACAATTGGCCTCCTTCAAAACACAATAAACACTCGAATCAATTTGCCTAACCTTTTGACCAGCCACCGTGCAAGCCAATGAATTACACCTCATTTAGACTTGAAACCACCGAGATTTTGTCTTGTTTTTCAAGACTAAACGTTGGACAGCGTTTCACACCATCATTTCTCAAACGATGCACTCTTTTCAAAGAGTTATTGAGTTCAGGAAGCAAAGAAAGTGGCGATCTAGCATCAAACTGACACACAGCGGTTCTAAACAATATTGATCTCTTGGGGTAGGATCCAGGGTCTATGGGGAGGGGGGAGGGGCAGCACCAACAGGTAGGCCCAGGTGTTAGGACCGGGCCAGGCCACGCATCATCTGTAGTGTCCTGACCCAGCTGCGTCCTCCTCCCCACAGTCGTCAAGCCTCAGTTGAGGCTGCGGATAGAAGAGGCCCCCCCGTCCTCGGGCTGGGTGCTGCTGTCCTGTGTCTCCAGAGGAGGCCTCCCTCAGCCCAGGCTGGAGTGGAGGAACAACCAGGACCAGGCTGTGATCCCTGCAGAACGGCCGGCCACCTCCCCAGACATTGGCGACCCCTCCGTCATGGCTCAGAAAGTGAAGGTGACCACGCCCGGGTGCTATACCTGTACAGCCCTGCAGGATGGAGTCCACCCTGCTGTCTCCGATGACATCCAAGTGATTGGTGAGTGGCAGCAACTAAGCCACTGATTTTTAAGAGCAGTCACTTTCTGATAGCATTGTTGAGACATAAATGTTAATGTGGTAGTCAATGTAGAATAATGCTCTCCTCTCTCCTGTGGTTCAGGTAATTGGCAACCGACCACCCACATTCTTTTTTGGGTGGGTATTGGTTTGATTACAGTGGTGGGGATCATCATCTTCTTCTACCCAAGATTCAATAGGATCGTTGAATCAAGTAGTACATGAACACTACATACTAAGTACATTGTGTCCCTGTTTGATATTTACTATATATTTTATTATTATGCTATATCTTAAAACATATAGACCTGCTTTGGCCTAATAGCAAATCAGTAAGACATTTGGTCTGGGTACTTTGTACATTTTAAATGACAACAAAACTCTTTGTATTTAAATATAATTCTATGAAGAGGTCACTTTGTGATCACATTCTCATTCTCTGTATATGCAACATTGCAAGCAATACAATTATAGATGCATCATTCAAAAAGTTATTTGCAAGGAACATTTTAATGTCCCTTCCCTTGATGATCCTGCTGCTTTGCCAGTGCACTCTTGATAAACAGATTCTTAACCACACACTCTATATCAGTTCTAACAGTTATTTTAACAAATAAATGCACCATGAGTGATATTTATTTGTTAAAATAACTGTTAAACAGCTCTGTATTCCAACAGCCGTCACTGTTATAGAGTGTGTGGTTTGTAACCTGGGTCACAGTCCCGCACTCTGCAGTAAACAATCAATCATTTCTGGTATCCCGCTTCTACTTCATCCAATCAGCCGACGGTGTCGTATACTGTTTGCCGCAGAGAGAGATCAGAAGATCGTGAAGAAGAATGCGTTGTCAGTTGTTAAGAAGTGTATTCAAGATGAGAAGGATTAAGACTGTTTGGCGCAATGTCTTCACTTTATTTATTTTTTGGTTTATTTTTGGTAGAGATTGATTATTTAATGTGACTTGTCATTTTACATTAATTTTAATACTATTTTCCTGCAGTTGTATGTCCAATGTAATATTTTTAGAAGTGGAAGAAATTAAGATACATGTAAATCTTTAAGACCCATATCACTTCTAACCATTTATTTGGGCTATTAGCACTATTATTAGTATTATTATCAAAGCTGTGCCAACTTCCTGCCTTGTTTCACCCTCCTGCCTTATGCCAGCCTCTTTCCTCCCAGTCAGAAGCTGTCTCCAGGAACCACAGCAGTCTGATTGGGCGGCTTATTTCACACCTCCAACCGCCAATGTTTTGTATAATTCTAAAAAAACAACTTTGTATTGGATTTTAGGGTGACAGTCCACAACATGTCATTTGTGTAGTGTGTGTGTGTGTGTGTGTAGCAATACGTGAATGTACCAAGGTGTACCTAGGTGAAAAATGTAGGTGAAGTTTTACAATTAGGGGGTAACCATTCAGGATCTTATACAGAATTTGCACAATATTGCTCTTTTTTAATTCATACATTCCAGTGGTTCAACTGCTACTGACCATTTTTATACTGCAAAATTGTGTCTTAAAAAAAGTTCCAGTCTGGGCTGTCAGATCATGTCTGCATGTACACTGTTCATACCCTGTAACTACTGTAACAAGGGGGACCTAGTTTGTCATGCACTGACCACCATGTCAAATATGTTGCCCAAACCTACTATCTACTGTACCTACAATAAACTTTTCTGATTCTGTCTGAATAATGCTGGTAGAACACAATTGTCAGGGTCAGGGAGAAGACTTGCAACATTTTAACAACTTGTAAAAAGGGTTCAAATGATCCTGATCATAGTGTGTGCCACAGTATAGGTGTAAATGGTCAAGAATGAGGAAAACAACTTTCAATACTTTAACCCTTCCAGTAATGTACAACACAAATCGGTTTCCGATATTTATTTGTCATGTTTAACTTATTACTTGCGGAGACAAAAAAGGCAGATGATGCCTGTACTTAAAAATAATAATGAAATATGTTTTAAAAGAAGTTTGGGTAACCATGGTGATAATCTCCTCTGAAAGCCAATAAGTGGACGGCCGTTATATAGATGCATGGTGGGCTGAAGGGTTCAGCTCTAAAACACGTGCACTGCGTGGGGGCATTGCTAGAGAGGCTGGGCGGAGGACAGCGGGCTCCGGCCCCGGCCTGTGGTCCAACAGCGGTGAGTTGGCCGGGTCATGCACATCACCGGAGTCATGCTACGTGGTGGAAAGCTCCTCTCCGTGTGGTTGTACTCTGAAACACTGGCTCCGAATAATGGATCGGTTCACTTTGCACATCGACAACTGCAAGCATGTGAAAGAAACCTTTAAGGAAGTGTGACTTTGCAGTGGGTAAAAAAAAACAACAACAAACCCCATGGTATATTCCTGAAAGCAACAGGAAGCAAAGGGAAGCAACACTTCTCCTGCTACATCGACCTCGGTTCCATCACCACTGCCAGACCACAAACTTTGTGCTTTTTAAAACAGAACCGGTGCAGCCTCCAGAGTCCAGCCTGGTCTAATGAGGCCACCTGCGGCCTGGTGGCTTGAACACACAAAGAAGAAGCACTTCTAGGGCCTGGACAGGAGCATACAATCAGATCAGGCTGCGCATTGAGCATGGGACAAGATGTCTCGATGGGTTAGGGTTGAGGGTACACTCCATCCCCACAGGCTCTCTCTACTCAGAACATCAAGCGCAATCGAGGCAAAATAAAAAGGGAGCCCCACTATATCATGTGTTCCACAAGGTCGGTGGCAACGCAAAGTCAATACAGCCTTTAAACCGATGACCAGTAAAGTGGATGGCACACAAGCAGTGCTACGTAGCAATCAGCAGCTACATGGCCCGGCTACAGCAAGCAGCATAACATATCATAGCTAATTGGCCATGCTATGGCAGACAGTGTGGCATAGTGGTGCTACATGGCCTGGCTATAGCATGTACAGCATAGCTACATGGCCCTGCTATGGCACATAGTGTAGCATCACTTAGCCACATGGCCAGGCAAGAGTACGTAGTGTAGCATCACTTAGCCACATGGCCGGGCTATAGCACGTAGCGTAGCATCACTTAGCCACATGGCCGGGCTATAGCACGTAGCGTAGCATCACTTAGCCACATGGCCAGGCGATAGCACGTAGCGTAGCATCACTAAGCCACATGGCCGGGCTATAGCACGTTGCATAGCATCACTTAGCCACATGGCCGGGCTATAGCACATAGCGTAGCATCACTTAGCCACATGGCCGGGCTATAGCACGTAGCGTAGCATCACTTAGCCACATGGCCGGGCTATAGCACGTAGCGTAGCATCACTTAGCCACATGGCCGGGCGATCACACGCAGCAGTACATTTGGAAACATTGGGAAAGCCTGGCTGGGTGGGCAGTGTAAACGCCTGAAAACAGACGGTGGGTCCTAATGCTGTGGACGACGCGCGACTCCACTTCAGAGGTCACCAGCCGGTACAGTTGCCATGCCAACACTATTAAAGAAGCATCAAAAGGCCCGCAGCGTGTAGTACAGCGGTCAGAGAGCGTGTCGGAGATGGAGGGGGCTCCCGCGGGACACGGCCAGCGTCCGTGGTACCCGGGCCTCAGCGGGTCCGAGAGGAGTGGAGGAGGAGGGGCCGTCACAACGGGCGGTGTCGTCGACGAGGCGCCGGGTCCACACGGGTCTGCGGGCAGACGACCAAACAGTCCCCATGCCGGGGCGTGGCGGGCGGTCCAAGCCCGGTGACCGGTGGGAAACGCCCCCCCGGGCCGCTCCGCCGCACGGCGGTGCCGGCCACCGGAGACGGCCTTCGTCAGTACACGGGGATCTGGACCTCAGCCCAAAGCATACGGAGCGCAGATTTCGCCTCGCATTTGTGGCGTGACCCAAACAAGGACGAGAATCCTGCTGGTTTAGCGCCGCAAAGCTGTTAGAGCGTGTTGCATATCGCAAGGTTGTCACTTGGCTCACTTCAAAGGGACTCGGGTCGACGTTGGATGACAAAAATGAAAAACAATGAGAAATGATTTGCCTCTTGTCCTGAAGCCGCGGTGTGCTTTGGGCACCGCTCTCTACTTTTACTTTGATAGAACCTCTGTGACGATGACTTCCTGTGATGTTAGTGACTCCTCCTCATGACCAGCGTGGGTTAGTTTAGATTGGATAACACATCGGACATCGGATCATTCATCGTCTCTCTTCCATCTCGTTCTCAATCATTTTTTGCCAACGTGAGACATCCTCCATTTCCTCCCCGCTCTCCTGCTGTTCCTCCTGCCACTCTTCCTCTTTCCATCAGAGATGGGTGTCCTGCTCCTCTTCCTCCTCCTCACACCCGGCTTGGTTTACAAAAACCTAGTGGGAATAAACCAGAAAAATTACCAGGAACTTTTCCAATGTTGTAGTATTGAAGTGTTCATTCAAATATGTTAAATGTTAAAAACTTATTTGAACCCCAGGTGGGATGGTGATTAAGCTACCCATTAGTGACATCACAAATGAGACTGTCATTCCAAATGCATGATGGATAGATCCGCCTTTAGGTTGGTACAGGCCACTGGATAGAAGGGTAGGCTGGTCTACCTTCCATACATTTGAGGGGACACTCTGATTTGTGATGTCACAAGTGGATAGACTTTGAAATACACCTGGTGGTAAAATGGGGGTCCTTTAATTCCTTCATTAACATGGATTGGTTGTGTTTGTTTCACCCACAAACACCTGAACAACCCCAGCATGCACATGTCACTCACCTGCCAGCGGCTGCCGTCAGACCCGCCCCCTTCGCGGCCCCCACCCAGCCCATTGGTGCTCGGCTTCTTCTCCTGCATCTCAGGCTGGCTGTCATTGGTCACGTCCAGGGTGGGGTTGTCGTGGCAACCATTCTCCACAAAGTGCAGCTCCTCGGCTCGTGACTGTTGGGGGTGGGGAGTGGGGTTACATGGTCTTATGTGTCTTAGTGTATGTGTTAGTGTGAGTGTGGGAATGGGTGTGTGTGTGCTGTGTGTGTGTGCGTGTGTGTGCGTGTGTTATGCCAGTGTGTGTCCCCACCATGGTCTTTGCGGCAACCAGGCGTCTCTGCCAGCAGATGTATCCCAGGCCAGAGGAGATGATGAGCAGGCAGACTGAGCCAATGATCAGCAGGACGACAAGCAGCTTGCTGTAGTCACCCCTGCTGGCAGCCGGCTGTACTGCACAGCTGCTGGCTGCCCCGAACTCCAACACACCCACCTGTAGACACACACACACACACACACACACACACATATATGTATATGTCAGTGGCGATTTCTCTATGACTGCAAGGGAAGCTCAGCTTCCCCTAAAATGTCATAAATTAAATGGTCAAATATGTATTGTTTTCTTAACATTTCATTGAATACAAATGCGTTAGAACACGTTCATCTCGAAGACGAGTTCGTTCAGAATCAGCTACTTATCACAAATCGACTGACTCGATTTTGTTAACTTCTCATACATTCCCGTAGCGTCAATGCCATAGATTTCAAGAAATCGTTTTCATATACGGTCTATGTGTCAATGCATTTGCCCGTAGAAGCTAGGCGTCCATGGACTTCAATGGGACTGCAAGGAACAGTTTTTTTCATTGCCTCGAAACTCGACAGTCATTGGATAAATGCCACGATTTTGTCCCGCCCCATGATGCCGGGCTTCTCTGGGGGTGAACGGAGCTGTGGGCTGGCCTCGGCTGGCCTGGACGCCGAGATTCCGCACGATGATTGGAGGATCAGTCGAAAGGCTGAATCCCATTTTGATTGACAGCTATTTTGAAATATACAGTCACTTAATCATTGCGAGCTCAGTCCCATCGCGGATTTTGCAAGTGAAGTCGAAAGACAAACTGCTACCCATTTCTTGGTAATTCTTGAAAAGGAACGGAGGGCAGAATTTACGTATAAATAAATAGACAAATTTTATGATGTAAGCCGACAATGAGCTTCCCCTCTTTAAAAGACCAGCAGCCGCCACTGGTATATGTATAATATATACACCAAGCTGTATACACAAATACACATTCATATATTTCATACAATATATATATGTGTACATACACACATACATGTACTCATATCTGACACGCTAGGTGTGTGTGTGTGTGTGTGTGTGTGTGTGTGTGTCACCTGAATCAAACTCTTCCGGACCTGTCCCAGCATCTGAAGCACATCTTTAGCAGCGATGACACCTGGAATACACCGACATCGCACAACATGAATCACACACTTGACACGCGGACAAGCGTGTGTGAACAGCGTGTTGTAGGTATGTGCAATGCATGTGACCGGTGGGGTTGCATGTCTGGTGTGCGTGTCCACACCGTGTTCGGAGGCCAGGTTCATGAGCAGCTGGGGCTGGCGGTGGTTTGGCTTGCTGAGGTACAATATCCAGGACTCTTCAGGGCTGCCGAGCTGGCGAGCGAACACGCGCTCCAGGACGTCCAGCAACCTCACACCCTGGTCCACGCGGAACTCCTCCTGCACACGCACACGCACACGCACACACACACACACACACACGCGCGCGAGCACACGCAAGCGGGACCACGCACACACACAATAGGTTTGGGACAGCGGTTTAAGTTTAGTCAACACCATGCAAATGTGTTGCACCCACTTTCCCTGACGAGCCAACCACAGTACTAAGGAGCCAGTCACAGTCCTAACGAGCCAATTCACAGCAATAACGAACCAATCACCTTATGTTGTACAAAGTGGGTTAGTCCAGTGCCGCCTCATCCGAGCTGTTTCAATTGCCTTTTTAAAGGTTTTAGATGGCTACTTGATTCTTCATTGCAGATTTAAATGGAACCAAAATACTACTTCAGTGATCGTCCTGCGATGTACAGTATGTCTGACCAGCAATGGAATGATTTTATTATGAGTTCAGCTTGACTGATGACACCTCATCCACCTGTGTAACACCCACCTGGGTGATGCATGGCTGCCAGTATGCGCCAGAATGCTCACCCCACACTGGCTGTCCCAGTGGAGAGGTGAGGAACGGCGAGGCTGTCCAATCAGACAACAGGGGAACGATTACAGGGCGATCACAGGAGCCAGGGTGGGACTTTGGCCTTAACGTCTTCTGTAGCGTCCGAGGACCTCGGTTTAACGTCTCCTCTGAAGGATAGTGCTCTTGGACAGGACAGAATCTCTGTCTTGGAGCATTGTGGATACTCCACAGGCCAGAGCCTCTACAAGCACCAACTGGTGTCCCATCCAAAGGTGGACCTGGACCAGCCCTGCTTACCTTCTAGAGAAGCCAGCATTGCTAAACAGGTAGCCATGGTGATAAACATAATAATGTCTTACCTAAAGCCTAAACTTAACCATTTAAAAAGAATGGTGCAGATGGGGGTTATATTTTGGATTTTCAGAATAAAAGTCTCATCCTGGACTTACGCAGGTCATGTTGCGGCTGATGTTGAGAAAGACGTCTCCACGTCTTGCTAACTCGCTCCAGTCCACACACACCACCTAATGGCAGGAGACATCGCACAGAAGAGAGGAGAGAGATGAGGATAGGAGAAAGGGAGATTAAAGAAATGTTAACAAAGCAATTGTGTGTGTGTGTGTGTGTGTGTGTGTGTGTGTGTGTGTGTGTGTGTGTGTGTGTGTGTGTGTGTGTGTGTGTGTGTGTGTGTGTGTGTGTGTGTGTGTGTGTGTGTGTGTGTGTGTGTGTGTGTGTGTGTGTGTGTGTGTGTGTGTGTGTGTGTGTGTGTGTGTGTGTGTGTGTGTGTGTGTGTGTGTGTGTGTGTGCGCGTCTGTGTACCTGTTGAGGCCCCAAGTCGTCCAGGAGAGTATTTGATAGGTGGAGCTCTGTGACTCCACCTCCTCTGACCTCTGACCCTGGAGCCATCGGTTGGGTGGGTAGTCCCAGCAAATCCCTGGAGAAGTCTGTGGTATGGGGGAGGAGCCTAGCCCCGAAGTCCTCGGATTCTAGAACACAACGAGCCAATCATGAAACACTGTCAACACAACCAAATACCCTTAATGCACTACCTAAGATACTACATAATGCATACTACATAACACACACACACACACACACACACCATCCTCTGTCTCCACAGCTGGCTGTAGGGGCCCTCGACTGGGGGCCACGCCCACTTCGGGCACTGTGGGATTTTGGGTAAAAACATTCAGTTGAGTCAGTCCTGTTTCCTCCTCGTCATCGTCGTCATCATCATCCTCCTCCTCCTCTGTTGAGCAGAACAAAGAACATGAACACATTTCCTGTTTTCACGTACTGTACCTCGTAAATCTTAAGTGAGTCATACAGACTGTCTCACTTATGAGTTATACAGACTCACTTAACAAAGTATATTCACTCAACTCACTCAACTAACTAACTCATCTCACTAGCTCACTATTCTAAATAATTCAATACTCAAACAACTCACAACTCATTCTATCAAACTCACTACTCTATTGGCTCTTTTCCACTGCCTGGTACCAGCTCGGTTCGGTTCGGTTCGGTTCAACTCTACTCGGTTTGGTTTCGGATGTAACGTTTTCCACTGCATTTACAGTACTGCCTAATGTAACCGGTTGCTAGCGACCAAACAGCTGAGCGCTGTCATCTGCGATTAATGACAGAAATGTGCCGACCTCTTCATTTGACCAAGGCACAGCCTTTCGCTCTGCCATAACTGGATATCGTAGTTTTTTTTTTATTGTTTTTTTTAACTGGATATCGTAGTGCTAGGCTTGCTGTCAAAAGGCTGAGGTATTTAAAAATGCCGGGAGACTTGACGTAACAATAACAATAGCGATCACCAATCAGCAACCTCCAGTATATACACGTCATTGTTTAGTATCGGTTCAGCACGCTTGGAACCTCGGCAAAGGTGGTACCAAGAATAGTACCAGGTACCAGGTACCAGGTACCAGATTTTAGTAATGGGAAAGCAAAAAAAGCGAACCAAACCGAACCGAACCGAGCTGGTACCAGTCAGTGGAAAAGAGCCATATATCACCACTATTGTAACTAGCTCACTGTTCTATCTTATCCACTATTGTAACCAGCTCACTGTTCTATCTTATCCACTATTGTAACCAGCTCACTGTTCTATCTTATCCACTATTGTAACCAGCTCACTGTTCTATCTTAACCACTAGTGTAACCAGCTCACTGTTCTGTCTTAGGCCACATCCACACAAAGCCAGATTTCGAAAACGATCTTTACCCGCCCCCCCCCCCCCCCCCCATTTTTCTCGACATTTCTCCGAACGAGTCATTGCTGAAATGCATCTAGCAATCTAGCTCTAGAAACGCTGTAGTACATATTCCAGGCCTGTGTGTGGCGCTGTTTCAGCTACAGCAATCCACCAAAAAACAGTTTCATGTAGCAGAGTACAAGTTAATCGAATTCACTCCTCTACAACTATTTCAGTCGTCAATTTCAACTAAGTTTGTACTGAAGCAGAACGTTCTTAGCTGTTTCTAACTAACTGTGCAGCACTCTATTCCACTGCTGTCTGCCGTCTGGGACATGGAGAATGGAGTATGGGAGGTTTTCCTACACTGACTCCCCGATCCCAAAACCTTCAGGACCTACCTCTGGGAGTGTCGGAGCCAGCGAAGCCCACCAGCCCAAAGTCCGTCCCCGTCTCCGTCTCCATGGGCACCGTGGCCGCTGGACGCCAGGAGGAGGAGGAGGAGGAGGAGGAGGAGGAGGAGGAGGCGGGGGTGTCTACGGTAACGGAGTGGCGGAAGATTCCGTTTCCACTGGCCTGCCCCTCCCCCTCCCCCCGGGCCACGGGCAGTGCCTACAGGACAGTGTCAGTACTCATTATTACTGCAGTGGAGGGGAGTACTGCAGTAGAACTGGTAGTGTTGGTGTCCTTAGTGACGGTGGTAAAGTATACAATAAGTACAATAATACGCCTTATTAGTATTAATATTTGCTCAATATCTTGGGATGTACTTGTACATCCCAAGTATACTAGCAATGGTTAACCTAGCAATTGAAATGTTTCACCTTCTTATGACAAATGTACTCTTTGTAAGTCGCTTTGGATAAAAGTGTCTGCTAAATGACCAAAATGTAAATGTAAATGTAATTGAGGTGACCGTTGTTTTAAAAATGGTAGTTTAAATTGTAGTTTAAAAAAATGCCCCCACCTCCGAGACCAGGGCAGCGGGTATCTCTTCCTCCAGCCCAGCATGGTGCTGTCCTGGGGAGGACCGGTCGTCCTGCCTGGGGCCGGCCTGGTGGAAAGATGGACTGTAGCCTGGCAAATGCAAAGACACATATCAGAAACACTGTGTGTGTGTGTGAGTGTGTGTGTTTGGAGAGCAGGAGTTGGCAACATAATCTATGGCCCAACCAAATCACAGAATCATATTTCCTTTGTCATGAGAGAGAGAGAGAGAGAGAGAGAGAGAGAGAGAGAGAGAGAGAAGAGAGAGAGGAGAGAGAGAGAGAGAGAGAGAGAGAGAGAGAGAGAGAGAGAGAGAGAGAGAGAGAGAGAGAGAGAGAGAGACAGAGAGAGAGAGAGAGAGAGAGAGAACAGAGAGAGAGAGAGAGAGAGAGAGAGAGATAGAAGAGACTCCTGATTGGTTGCCTACTAACCAATGAACACGTCCAGATCAGGCTGGGTGTAGTTGAGCTCCTCCAGGTCCTCCCAGAGCTGCACATCTCGAAGTGTCCCATCAGCTTCTCCCCCCTCCTCTCCCCGTGCCCTCTTCTCCCAGTCGTCCTCCTCTCTCTCGGCTCCTCCTCTCCTCTCCCTATCCTCTCCATCCTCTGCCCGTTCTCTGTCCTCGGTGTCCCCTCCGTAGAGTCCCGAAGCCTCCAGGGAGGAGTCTGCAGTTCCCGGCCCGGCCCGGGGCTTCGTCACTGGGTCAGGGGAGTCTGGCGCGCCGCGGGTCTCCTGGTTCTCCTGGTTCTCCTGGTTCTCCTGGTTCTCCTGGTTCTCCTGGGTCTCCTGGGGAGGGTGGAGATGGACCATCCTCTGGAAGTGGAAGGTTTTTAAATGCTTTATGTCAATAATGACCCCAATAACCTTACACCTAATAGTGGCTAAATGTTTTATCCAAAGCCACTTACTTACTCTTAGTTCAGCATCTGAATTTACTTTTAAGTCCCCTTTGATAAAAGCATCTGCTAACTGAATACATAGAGAATGGTATAATGTAATAATCTGCAAATGGCTTGATCCCCACCTCCATCACCTCCACTACGTCCAAAGTGTGTTTGGCAGTGGACGGGGCCCTGGCTATGCCCTGGTAGGTCCGGGCAGAGGCTATGTCCTGGCGGGGGGTGGTCTGCGTTGCGTTGGCCTGAGAGGAGGAGGGGGTCTTGACATGGGTGGACCGAGCCGTCTCCTGGACCTCCGGACGGCTCATGTCATGGACCAGATGGGGCTGGGCCAGGACTAACTCCTGGAGTAGCTGACGTCGGTGTCTGGCTAACTCATGAAGCGGAGGAGTTTGGATCTTGGGCTCCCCTTCCTGGTAGGCACTGATTGGCTGGGGCTGTGTGAGAGGCTCCACCCCCCTTGCGACAAGGCCTAAGGAGGAGGATAAAGAGGATGATTAAGGATTGTAATAAGCTCCACAGAGTCTGTTGTTCAGCATCTCGTTTTGATCAACTGTTGCTAATACTAATCAGTATTATCTATGATTCAGAATGAACCCATAAGAACCCATGGTGACACGAGTGTAACAAACACTTTAGATGTCTTCAAATCTTTCTCATACAGCTTTAACTCATGTGCCTCAGTGACATATACTAAACATTTTGGTGTGGTTGTGATGTCAGTCATGTGACTGTCCCAGTTTGCATATTTTGTAACAAAGTAAATCTGAAAAATAAGTTGTTTAAACAGCATTATGAAAGTCACACATTTGATATGTATTGTGGGAATGCAAATAAAAAGGCACATTTGTGGTGCTAAGCAGAAAAAAACTGTCAAGCTGGGTTATTTTCAAATAAGGAATACATTTGCCATAAACGCCCAATGTAATGCATATGTCACATCACAGATGAAGTGGTAGTATTTTAGAAAAAACATCAGAAATGTGTTCTGTGTTCCACTTGGTCTGTGCTATATCCCCCATCATTTTCCTTTAAATCTATCTGGTTCTCTGATTTTCTATCTGTCCTTGTCTGTCTGTAATGATTGTCTGTCTGGCACTGCGTCCATCCGTCCCATTATGCATCTGTCTGTCCATTGTGTCTGGCTCCACAGATGGTTGTCTGGGCGCACTCAGCAGATTATGATGTCATGACGTGCTGCAACTCTACATCATACATTAGAGATGGTTAGTTTAGGTATTAGGTTGGAGATGGTTAGTTTAGGTTAGTTTGGTTGATTGTTATTTTAGGTGTTAGGTTAGATGGTTTAGTTTAGGTATTAGGTTAGAGATGGTTAGTTAAGGAATTAGGTGAGAGATGGTTAGTTTAGGTATTAGGTTAGAGATGGTTAGTTTAGGTATTAGGTTAGAGATGGTTAGTTTAGGTGTTCGGTTAGAGATGGTTAGTTTAGGTATAGGTTAGAGATGGTTAGTTTAGGTATTAGGTTAGAGATGGTTAGTTTAGGTATTAGGTTAGAGATGGTTAGTTTAGGTGTTCGGTTAGAGATGGTTAGTTTAGGTATTAGGTTAGAGATGGTTAGTTTAGGTGTTCGGTTAGAGATGGTTAGTTTAGGTATAGGTTAGAGATGGTTAGTTTAGGTGTTCAGTTAGAGATGGTTAGTTTAGGTATTAGGTTAGTGATGGTTAGTTTAGGTATTAGGTTAGTGATGGTTAGTTTAGGTATTAGGTTAGAGATGGTTAGTTTAGGTATTAGGTTAGAGATGGTTAGTTTAGGTGTTCGGTTAGAGATGGTTAGTTTAGGTATAGGTTAGAGATGGTTAGATTAGGTATTAGGTTAGAGATGGTTAGTTTAGGTATTAGGTTAGAGATGGTTAGTTTAGGTATTAGGTTAGAGATGGTTAGTTTAGGTATTAGGTTAGAGATGGTTAGATTAGGTATTAGGTTAGAGATGGTTAGTTTAGGTATTAGGTTAGAGATGGTTAGTTTAGGTATTAGGTTAGAGATGGTTAGTTTAGGTATTAGGTTAGAGATGGTTAGGTATTAGGTTAGTGATAGTTAGTTTGGGTATTAGGTTAGAGATGGTTAGTTTGGTGATTAGGTATAGTGGATAGCTATTGCATTGTGCATTGTGTGCATTGCATTGTGTCTGTCTGTGATGCATCCAAAGCCCTGCCGATATGTGGCCCTGATCAGCTTATACCCCCACAACACACACACATCCCCCCAAAATCCCCAAATCTTTTTAAATCTGGGGGTGGGTGTTGGGTGTATGTGTGTGTGTGTGTGTGTGTGTGTGTGGGGGGGGGGGGGGGGTAAAGTTGGAACGGAGGAGACTGGGATTTGGAGGAGAGGTTTGAGAGACACACACGGAGGGCTGAGAGAGAGAGAGAGAGAGAGAGAGAGAGAGAGAGAGAGAGAGAGAGAGAGAGAGAGAGAGAGAGAGAGGAGAGAGAGAGAGAGAGAGAGAGACCGGGTTTGCGGTTGAAGGACAGATCGAGATAAAGATGCCCAGGTAGTTTCCCGATTTTGTCCAATTAAACTAAAACTTTGTTTAATATTGCCATGCATTCCATGCCCACCACCAGGACGACATCGCCCTGCTGTAACGGTTGAGGTACAGCACGCCGAACCCGAACCGCATCTCTTTAGGATGTAACGGTGCTGCAGTCCCGTCTCACTTTCCGTGTAAACACTGCAGTGTGCGCTGCGTGCCACCCCGCACACATCCACACTGGAACCAGCACAGCGGCGCAATACATTCACACGCACGCAGGCCTACAGAGAAAAACCACAAGACAGGCTCAACATACTCGTGTGCTCGGTGTCACGCTCGTCTGAGACCGACGGACACGATTAACGACCACGAGTTCACGCATTGCTGCGTGGTATGGAGGGCGTGGTATGGAGGGGAAGTGTTGTGGTGCTGATGCTGCAGACTCACCGATGAGGAGCACCTGAAAGAGCGCCGTGGCACCGACGGCGGACGGCATCCTGGCGGGCTGACGACGCCGTTGATGTCGGAGGTCGTGGTGGTCGACGGTGATGAAGGAAGCCCGTCAAGTAAACGTCATCCTCGTCACCCACAGCTAGTCTCTAGACCACCCGCCCCCCCGTCCCTCCGACCGAAGTACCCCTCTCACGTCGGGTTGTCTCAAACGTCGGCGTACAGAGCGGGAGTGCACATCCGGTGCGCAGAGCAGAGCCGTCGGTAGGCTTATAGCGTCAAGCGGTCGCCGTTTGCTCCGCCTTTGCGCGCCGGGGCGGAATGCAGTGCAGGAGGTTGGAAA
This sequence comes from Urophycis tenuis, assembly GCA_036785325.1. Classification (NCBI taxonomy): domain Eukaryota; kingdom Metazoa; phylum Chordata; class Actinopteri; order Gadiformes; family Phycidae; genus Urophycis; species Urophycis tenuis. The sequence continues at coordinate 1,908,804 of JAXIVH010000024.1, read as the reverse complement.
CCCTCGAGTCTGGGACGGGAACGTGACGCAGCACCGCGCGATAGGCTGCGGTCCACAGATCAGGGCATGATCCAAAGCAGCGTCGTAGCCAGACTGACTCGGTGTGGGGATGCATCACGTCCACACTGCCTTTCCAAAGCAGTGTCTTTCCAAAGCAGTGTGGGCAATGTAGCTACACCTCACCAAATGAGCCTACATTTCATAAGAAATAATGCATATTATTTTATTAAAGATGCTATTGATGTGATTTAGTAGGGGTGGCCAATTAACATAGAAGTGAGGTAAGTTGCCATCCCAGGACCCACGTGGACACGCCCCTGATCTTAACCATCTGCACCGTTTTGCTGAGCCATAATGTCCAGGGCTGTGTAGAATGTATATTTATTGCTCCGAAAAATACAATACAGGAAAGCAAACTACACCCAAGTCACTACCTGACAATGAATGCTTTACCGAGTGGAATACAGGAGAGAATAACAAACTGCATAGAAATAACAACTTTATTATCTTCAGTTCAACATCTAACATCACTTAAACTTAACAAATCTGAAAAAGAAAACAGTCAATGTTTTTTTTTTTTTTTTCGATGCGCGTCTCTCCACCGCGTTTGTCACCTCACTCGTTCACCACCTCACCCATTCGTTAACACAGTGACCACCTCGGGTGACGGCGCACGAGGTCCAAACAAGCAAGACTCCCAACTTCATTCCCGGTGGGGAACACGAACACGGCGTGACACACTAACCACGAAAAAACTACCTTCAGGGATGGTTGACTTGCCCCAACAGTGGGAGGGATTCACTTCTTCACCGGCCGCGGGTTTACTCCGAAACCACACACACACACACACACACACACACACACACACACACACACACACACACACACAACACACACACACACACACACACACACACACACACACACACACACACACACACACACACACACACACACACACACACACACAGAGAGAGAGACACAAATGTACAACTATGTACAAGCAGCCGGCCGGCGCGCGAGCCCCTAGAACTGCTGCTGGATCAGCTTCTTCTTGGCGTCGTGGGAGAAGCGGTTTGGCGCTGAAGAGCTCGCTGTCGTAGAAGGACGACAGGTTGTGGATGTTGATCTGCCGCGCCTGGAGGACGGGAGGGACGGGAGGGGGGGGGGGGCGAGAGTGGGGGTCAGTGACAGGTCTGCGGCGGCTACAGCGTCACACAAGAGGAGGGGCGCGTTGGCGACGTACCTTCTCCTGTAGGTCCTTCTCGGGCACCTCCACGACGTCGCTCTGGGCGCCGTAGCGGTTCCTCTGATAGGCCAGCTGCTCCGCCACCAGCTGCTTCAGGATGAACAGCAGCAGTTCATTGTTGTCCCTCCGGAAGGCCAGGTAGCGCGCAAACGTCTGCACGCACACACACGGACGGACGGAGACACACACACACACGGACGGACGGACACATATATATGAAAGCCAGCTCACGTCAGGACACACACAGGATGTTAATGTACTCCTCACTAAGGAGTACATTAACTCATCATCATCAAGGTACATTAGCTGAGGACTGCTGGTCCATCTCCTACATCTCTGCTCATCACCGAGGAGCACCTTATGTTACAGCTTCTCCTCACCGTCGCCGTGCTCCTCATCAGTACCAACACCTCCCCACCTTCATCACGCTCCTCATCCTCATCAGTACCAACACCTCCCCACCTTCATCACGCTCCTCATCCTCATCAGTACCAACGCCTCCCCACCTTCATCGTGCTCCTCATCTCATCAGTACCAACGCCTCCCCACCTTCATCACGCTCCTCATCGTCAACAGTACCAACGCCTCCCAACCTTCATCACGCTCCTCATCCTCATCAGTACCAACGCCTCCCCACCTTCATCACGCTCCTCATCCTCATCAGTACCAATGCCTCCCCACCTTCATCGTGCTCCTCCTCATAGTCATCACGATGGCCGACTCCTCCTCACCTTGCGCATGCTCCTCATGACACTGAACTTCTGCGTGTCTATGAAGCTCTCCAGCATGACTCTGATGGCCATGTTCACGTCGTCCTCCATGACGTAGTCCCGGAGGTGCTGCCCGTTGCCTGGGGTTACGGACACAGCTTCAGAACCACAACTAGAGCCGTGTTCATCCATGGGGGTTTGCACATACATGGATTCAT